>CAJQZM010030154.1:0-13101 GCA_907164665.1 Colias nastes | reverse complement strand
GCTCGAGTAAATCCCAAAATCCCCTCTTGGGCTCCCCTACTATTATTTCGAGTTGGTTGTAGAAAAGAAATAATAAAAAATTGTGAGGTTCTATGTGCCGTCCATGTGCCGTCACTTCGAAAGACGCGTGTCCATTTTTAAATACCATGCAAAGAAGTAAATCGACAATTATTGCTCCTATTATTTTTCACAAAGGACACAGAAACTAAAAAATCCTTATCTTTGTCTGTAAACAGAGATGTTTTGCTTCTTAAAATACCGCCATTGTTTATATTATTTTCTATTTGTACCTCATTGTTTAGAACAGTGTTGACTTTTTAAGCTTTTAAGTAATAATTTGAGGACAATAATATTCCCTGTTGTTTGCTAAAAAAGACAATTGCAAATAATATTTCGGCACAGGCAAAAGAGATTTCACTTTGATTGGTGTCACGATTTTTTGCAAAATTACCCGTTATTTGCTTTCTCAAACTGTTTGCCGTTTTGCTACTAATTTGGCATATTGTTGTCCAAATTTTTTAATATTGATAACATTTTATTGAGTTCTATAGATGTGACACACGGATATAACACACGGAACATGGAAATAATGTTGTTAAACTAAAAAATAATTGGGTTGCAGGTCCTTTTGAATGGAATACGTTGACAACACCTGCTTATATGAACTATTCGGCCGATTAAGGACTACTGCTATTTATTGAAAATTATATAACCTTAGCTATGGAAAAGTACCATGGTCTTCTGGAATATAAAAAGCTGTAGGTACCGATTGTTTTTCATAGTGACTGCCTTTCTCTACAATTTTTAAGTCAAATCAGTCCCTTAATAATATAGGAACTGGTAGAAAACATGTACCAATTTGTTTGTCAACATTCCATACAATTTCACATGCATTTTAACAAACAATGCCATTGATAATGAGTGAAATGCATAACAAATTTCGTTTTGAACCGTTAACAATTTAACTTTGTAGTTAAACAGTTGGAAAAAATCTAGAAAACGAGCGGAAGCTTTATATGAATATAATTTACATACAGGTCTACATTATGAACAGCCAGAAAACTAACTAGATCTATTACTTCTACGATTAAGCCCGCATTAGTTTATAATAGATAAATACTAAAATGTCTGTCAGTAGTTTTTTTTGTCATCAAATATAAACCTATCAAATCGTATAAAATACGTCTGATCTTGACAGCAATTAAAAGTAGCAGTGAATATAAAACAGGGTACTCTTCAGGGTACAAACTCATAACCGATACTCAAAGGTTAATCTGGTCATATGTTATAAATAGATACATAAAATATAAATACATTTAGTATAAATATTTTCATCTTTGATAAATGTTATATGTTACGATCGATTATTATATAAATGATTATTATGTATGCTCTGAACAAGGGCTATAAGGATGAATTTAGTATCTATTGTTTTCTCAGAACGTGTCCATCTCACTCAGGAAGGTCTAATAAAGCTCGATTTTGGTAAACACCGCCGGTCAACTGTGCACATAATCTCACGCTGCCGCATTATAATGTTTTACTAAGGAGACGCGCACACTGAAAGTAAAGTATAAAATAAACTTAATTTGTTTAGTGTTTTTTATTTTTATTGTCACCCTAAGCGATATTACGTTATATTATACTTTTTTGCTCAACCTATTCAGATAAGTAAAAAAAAAGCAAATGGCCTTCCCTATATACATTAATTAAATAAATAAATAAAATAAAATAAATAAATAAATATTATAGGACATTATTACACAAATCGACCTAGTCCCACAGTAAGCTCAATTAAGGCTTGTGTTGTGGGTACTAGGCGACGATAAATATAATATTTAATAAATACATATATAGATAATAACACCCAGACCCAAGAACAAATAATTTGAGTTCATCACACAAATATTTGCCCTGACCGGGGATCGAACCCGGGACCGTCGGCTCAGTAGGCAGTTACTTTACCACTGTGCCAACCGCGTCGTCAAAAAATTATAATTTATATAATTAGCTTTATAGCTGCGCCGCGCGGTTTTACTCGCAAACAGTACCGCGGGTAAACGCAGGTATTTCTGTAGCTCATGTGTATTCTGTTGTATAACCCTACATCATTGATAAGTATTATAATCAAAACGTTCAGTTGTTTTTACAAACATTCGCGTTTACAGGGTAGGGTTATTACAAATAATAATGAATTTGAGTTGGTATAATTAAAAAATATATATTCATATAGGTTAAAATGTTAAATGAAATAATTACCAATGCTACTTACTGTCTATTTTGCCAGTGTTTGACAATCGAATTTTTCGAAAATATATTTTGAGGTAACGAACTGAGCGGTGACCTTTACAAGCCCCTCACTTGCACAATCATTAATCAGAACTTCGATCCTGGACTTCTTACAAAAGGGCATGCTCGGAATCGCGTACAATCCATTAGAATAACAATTATTACTTTTCACTTAATCATACTGTTTACGCCAAGTATTCAAACCAAATTTAATTATTATTGAGTCTATTAAAATAAAACTTAATAAATTTAAATTAGTTAATGTCAAAAGCAAAAGCTGCTGATTATTGTAAAAAAGGTAGCAATTTAAAAAATAAAAATGGTAATAAAATATAAAATCTATTTTGCAAAATTAATATGTCATCGTTATATAAGTGTAGGTACAAACACTTTATAAAAAATAAGATTGAACTTTACATAAACATATATTATCAGGATAATTAATAGTAACAAGGACAAGGACAAACAGTTATTTCATTTGTCAATAAAAAGTACACAGTCAACGTTAATGTTGAAACAAATGACAATAAAAAATTTAATACAAACACAAACTATACAGATATTGTCTAAGTCTAAATGTGTGCAGTCTATTCTTACGCTGTCTACGCGTATTTTGCAATCTCAAATATTGTTCTAAATACCAAAATACTTAAATGATACAGTTAGACAATTCACGACTACTAAATCACATTTGCTGTAGAACGAAGACGGGGTGCGTGATTCTAAACAAAACACGACGGACTCGCTCGCTCCAAGAAAAACATGGGCCGACTGATTTACGAGACAATATTATTTAAGAAATGTAGCCAGGAATAAAATTAATCTCGAAAATATAAAATTAACACACATTCGCATACTTAACATCGCATAAATCAATGATTAGATTGTGTAAATGCGTGGAAGTGGCTTCATCTCGTCTATTTATTTAGGAGTAACTCGAAGTATTTGCGATCTTTAGAACTAAATAACAAGGAAGTTTAAAGATATTTGCGACTTCACAGTATTTACATTTAATATTGAAATATGACTTATAAAAATGTTAAACACATTGTTATAAAATGTCACAAAAACTTTTCAGAATACCTTTTCAGGATACGTAAGAAAAAAGCTTTTTAATCTTTAAAAAGTTAGGTCCCTACAGTAACTACTCAGCATATTACTCTATTCTATACTAGTTTAAAACTGTGTATGTAAGTAAGTATACATACAGTTTCAGAAATATTTCATATTTCTTTAGCAATTGGCGGACAGTGACGAAGACAGATAGTCTTCGATAGAATCGTCCTGTTTTTTCCCACTGCCTTACTGCTAGCATATCGTTGATGTTTCATATATTCAGCACAAAAGTGGCGTAGAGCTGAAACATGTGAAAAATAAAGTTTTAATAATACCTACTACATAGGCAGGCACAACAATTTTAATTAAAATTACGATTATGGAATAGTATTCACCTTATCTTTTTAACATAAGAATTAATTATATTATTTCACCAAAAGCTTTCCTTCTAAGCTTTTAGGTGGCATTAAATGAATTTGATTTAATACAATTTATGTCCTTCTATTTTCAGTATTTGTAACCATTTCATAATTTTTCTTGAATTTTAAAGGGAGGATCCTGTTTTTAAATATAAAATAATTTGTTCTGGAGTTCATGTAATTATTATCGATCTAATAATATTTTAAACCAAACATATACCATTGAATTTTTAATGTTCTTTTTTGTATTTTTGTATTCGTCTCCATTCATTTTCCTGTTCAAGATGTAAGGGGGATGCAGAAACCTTGACGGGCCTATGAAAATGATATCACAACCGACATAGGAATACACTTAATGTTTCTCTATTCGCGATATCTTTATCGATCATCAATCATGTTTTATGTGGAGACAGTTCCTTCAAATATGCTATGTAATTAACGACTCTAGTTCTCCATAAATATGTGGCATTTTAGTTGCTTTATACATGTGGGAAATTAACTTTTTTCAATGCAAAACGTTAAAGGTTTTATTATTATAGTTTATGCGTGTCTGCTATCGTAGCTCCATTAATGCATAAACTTTTAATTTGGTATGGTGTTTTTATCAATCTCTGTTCTTGATAAAAATGTTCAGCCCTTTTGAATACATAATTTTGATGATTTGACGTCGAAAATAATTATAACTATCGGTGTAGTCTGGTGTAAGTAGGAAGTTTTAAGAAGGTACCTTCATCAAGTTTTCATGAAGTTTGTAAGCGTTTCCAACAAGATGTTCCTAACAACATTAAAAGCTGTTCAAAAGCTTTTCTACAACTATTAAATGCAAATTAATTATAATACGTTATTTCACCGTAAATTTGGAACAGTTAACACCGAGTTACCTAGCTATCAGTCGTCAATAACCATCAAAGGCAGAGTGAGGAGTACATTCACAGTACAACGTTGACTAACGACCTGCCAATCAGGCCCTAACTTAATTGGAAATCCGTGTTTGTGAAACCACTCCCCGTTTCCTGTGGCTTTTGTTGCTAAAAATTAAACTTTACAAAGGATTTACTTTGTTTTGAAATTAATTATCGATAGGCTAAATGTGGGACAAAGGGCACAAAGATTACGTTAAATGATGGCTTGGATAAAATAGTTTCAGTAAAATTTATATCGGATTCGATTTAAATTTTATTTATAAATTTAAGATTAAAAAATAGATTTATTTACATGTTGCTAAATGCATGGCGTTTGGATAATTGATAAGCAGCTTTATGTCTTGAGACAATACTATTCATAATTTTAAAAGGATAATTCACCCTTACCATGTCAATATATACCTTCCATGTCAATTAATACTCAATGTATACCTTCTCTGGTTGGTTTAGCAATATCATCACTACATAAGTAGTATAAAACAAAGTCACTTTCTCTGTCCCTATGTCCCTATGTCCCTTTGTATGCTTAAATCTTTAAAACTACGCAACGGATTTTGATGCGGTTTTTTTTAATAAATAGAGTGATTCAAGAGGAAGGTTTTAATATATAATTTATTAGGTTTTAGACAAAGCGGGCGAAGCCGCGGGCGGGAAGCTAGTTGAATATAAATTGATAAATAAATTTACTTATTGCCATCTACTCACGATGTTTTAAGTTCAAGGAAGCCTATCCAGATTTTTTAATCAATTGTAAAAAAAGTCGCCCTATATTTCATATAGGCTTGTTTACATTGTATTGAAAGTTAAAACGTTAATAGTATTTGTGCAAAGCGTCAAGTGTGAAGCGAGTGTGTATGGTAATTTCGGTGACACGAATTGTTCCTGTCAGACTCGAACACTGTTAATGTGTTTTGAAAATCATTATGTAGATACGCCTTGTGATTAAATCAAAGGTAAAACTGCGCTTTTGTAAGGTGCTTAGTTTAGTTAATAATGTCTCAAGAGTTTTGAAATACCTATGATGTTTATAAATTTTGATAAATTTTGAATTCGATTGAGACTTTTATATCGAATTATTAAAATAGTTTACTTAACCCTTTAGCTGAAAAAAATCGTCTAGAGCAGGATTTAACTTTAATAAAATAATTAGCACAAAACTAAAATGATGTAAGGTTTCTAATTCCATTTTTGGTTTGTTTGCAATTATTATTAACAATAACTCAATTTCGAATAATTATAAATGATAATTATTATTCGAAATAAATAGCCTTATTAACATGCTTTCTTAGTTTTGTGAAAGCCTCGAGCCTATGAGTATATTTTCTTAAATTACAAAGAAAATTGAAATTTAAAGTATATCCACATTAACCTTACGCTTAAACATCGCCTTCCTTCTTTGGGGATATTAAAAAATTGTTCCGTCTAGCGTGGCTAATCTCCCGCAGCCGGTACGCGCTTATACATCTGAATGCCACAAAGGAAAATATTTGAGTGCCCATATAACTTAATCTTGTATCTAATTAGTGCACACTATATAATCCTAGGCTTGGATTGGTAAGTATGTAATAGTTGTTTATTTATTTAATCCTTTAGGTATTGCACACAAGAAATACCTAGACATACATAAAGAACACAGAATAAGAGAAATATATATTATGTACAAACGGTAGCCTTATCGCTAGGTAGCGATCTATTCCAGGCCACCGTATGTATAGCGTAAGGAAAGATGTTGTTTATATAGTGTTAAGAACTGTAAACTTTTGTCCGCTGATCCGCATTCGTATTGTAAATAAAAGTCACTGACGACACAAAATTTTCATTAAAATCGGTCCAGCCGTTTAGGACGAGTTCAGTTTCAAACACACGCACATACTAGTATAGGTATATTTATCTGAGGAAGCTTTAATGCTTTGTCAAATATTTCATATGCGTATTAGGTATACCTATGTATGTATATTATTATTTATTAAGTAAATATTATTATTTATTAATAAGAATGGCACTTAGTTATCTTTATTAAATCTTATATTAGTGAGAACCAATAATTCTAAAAAAATACGAATATTTACAATTTGTATCTAATATTTTACGATACTCTTTCCGCAAAATGAAGCCTTGTATTTGTATAAAATCCATCAAATAATAAAAACTAAAATATAGGTTTCTTTTCGAACTTATGTTTCAGGGAACTCTACATAAAATAAGTATATTGCGAATTTTGTAGAGTAAAGTTATTCTTTGAACTTATATTTTACGAGTAAATCATAGATACCTCTTTAAATAAATAAAAAATTGCATTGTAGTAGAGTCATACAAAATGTTTTAAATCATTATAAACCCTAAAAATATCAGAAAGTAAGTAATATTAATTAAAAAAATAACGACATTCATATTGAAATTCAAAAATATTTCGAATAGACCTTAGGAATAGACTATTAAAAATTATCGACTGATGACTCACATCGCCATCTGTATCGTGTTTGAGTAAAGTCGTGATTGAAACCCGCAACACTACCGCCATCTTGCGGAATTTCATTGAACCAGTTTCATCCCTTAGCTCCTAAGGGTTGCAGGGAAAAACTGCGAAAAAGCGCCACTTGCGAATTTATGTAGACTGTTTTAATGTACGCCATTTTTGTGATTTTATATGAAAAATAATTGTACGGATTATATTGTAAAATAGTATATAGATTATTATTGATTATATTGTGATAGTTCTGAAATAATAAAAAAATACTTATTAGATTTATGATATTTATTTATAGTAGTAAAACATGATCATTTATTTGTTGTAGATACTTATTAGATTAATACATATCGTATCGAAGAAATAATATTATCTTAAATAACCTGTATGTATAACCGACAAAGTAAAAAAGTAAACTTTTCTGTTTATATAATATTTCGTGAAAACCCATTTTCCTCTTGTATTATTAGACTCACATATTATTTCGTGACTTCAATAACGTCCCGAGACTTGAATTTTAATCTGTATGATGTAAGAAAGTTTTTGTTCGAGAAAATGGCAAGAGGAGTGAAGTTTTAGAGTTTTAATAGGTTGTAATGTACGAGATTTACGGCTGTAACGAGCTATCGTTAACAGAAACACGTTCGTCCTTGCCGATTGTTGGGACTTAATTGCCATAATATTCTAAAAGTAAATACTCTGTAAGTATTACTTTACGTACATAGTCTTTACAGAAATAAATAATTCAAAACATACCTGTTTAATCACGTAACACAAGTTACTTAGTAAATAACGTACCTAATGCTTATCAGTTCATTTTAGAAAATAGAAAGAAGACTTCAATCAGAACTCTCTTCTATACTTAATACGTCATACACCCGAAGTGAAAAATTCACCATTACTCTTGTAGCTCGAACGCTAACTCAAGGATTAAACATTTAATTGTAAATAATCCAGTAACTGAATATATAATCAAGATACCCCTATAGGTGAGAAATTAAAAGCTCAAGAGAGGAGGCCGGTACACCACAAATCGCTTAGTGCTTTCCCTCGTGTTCTAATGGCACGCCAATTAAAAGTTTGCGCGCACTCCCTAGGCGAGGATTGTTCCAAGCTGTAAAACTGAACATCTGAGCATCCGAACATAATGTAGTATATTTCAACTGAGCGTAGTTTATAGGCGATTAGCATTTTGATGTCGCGCCAACGAATCGCCAATCAGGGTAACGTATTGCCTGAAAACCTATGTAAGTGTTTTATGAAACGTGCGTGGTATTTTCTTAGGAAAATTGAAACGGTCTTGTCAAGAATCTTGATGAATTTAAATAATATGTTCAGGATTCAATTAGAATAGAACAATAAAATCGATGGAGGTCTGGGGCTATAATTCATAAGGCTGTTAATGTTTAAAAAATATGAGATGGATAAGTTCAAATATACGCATGCATTTTATTGAAATAATGAAATTGAATAAATAAAACTTCTTATCTACATATTTACAAAAATAATGTAGGTAAAAAGTATCAACATATTTTATCATAAACTAAAGGTAAATTTAACTTATCTATTGGATCACTAAAATTTTGTTTGATAAAAGCTTTTAATCTGATTGGTATATTAAGTTCTTGGATAGAATCTGAAATTGTATTCCAACACGAATATGTAATTATTAGTATTATCAAAATATCATATTAGCGTAATTCTTGTATGAAACCACTTCGTACTTGTTAAATCTGGATCCATAAGGCTAGTTGGAACATTTCCCATTCAGAAAACACTTTTACGACGAATTTAAGTAGATTAATTTGAAAAGCAAATATAATGTAGAGGAAGAGGAAAATTGTATTCAATGTTAACATAAGTTTATTGTAATTTATGTTTGTTATATTCTTCATAGTGCTGGTTATCATTCTGACTGACTTTTATGTGGCCTGTATGTTGAAAAAAATACTATCTAGATCTAATTAATTATTGTTAATTATCCAGGCATCCTTTATAATAATTTTATTAGAAAACTTTCATACTTTTTCAGAGGCTGTTCTCACTACATAAGATTTTCGAGGAGACGATTGAGAGTTAGTGACAAAAACTGAAGTTTTTATAAACAGCGAGAGAACTTTTCTTTAATATGATATTAGCGACATATTTAGCGAAATGGTAAAAAGTACAAAATATCTAAAATTCATACAACCAATAATCATAAACAACTTTATTTCAATTCAAATTATTTCAACAATTAAGTAAAGCACTTATCTCGACAGGGTTGATTCAACCCTTTACTTTCCACGGTTGCGACAGGCTAAGTGGATTTTCGGGTTGGTTCGCATTTGGCTAACATTTCTGTGCTGTCAGCTCGTTATAACGAAATGTGGATAAAAATATTTTTGCTTAGAAAAAATACTAATAGGACAGGAAGTGTTTGTCAATTTGAAGTGATAAATTCAGATTAGATTGGTTTATGTGTTGTAATCGGTTTTTTCATAAAAAAAAACTTATTAAGAATACTATTAGAAGGAAAGCAGGGATTGGAGTGCATACAGATGACTAGAAGTAGTTTCAATTGGTGTTTAAAATACAAGCTTTGTGTTTAAAATACAAGTACATAAAAGTACCTTCCGTATTTTCCACACATTTTTCTTACTAATTTGATCAAAATAAACTACAGCATCGACTTATGATATAGGTAAACATTTTATTTTTGTAAAAGTTAAAGTCACCAGTAAAGTAATACTTATTTGCATTATCCAGAACATGTATATACACAGATTTATTAGCATTTATAGATACTTTATGTACCTACATGTGTATAATTGATCATTCCAAGATAAACGTCTGCTATTTGTCTCTCTATGACAAGAAGATCAATCAAAACTCTTCAAGATGTTTTTCTTTGGAAAAGTCGCTGCATTAGGATGTATTCAGGTTTAAAGTAAACTGTGATTTTCTATAACTTAGAGGTAGTCGAAAGCAATACAAATATTTTGAAAATATTATTCATTTATTAGTAAATATTAGTTAGTAGATAGCTTGTCGTTACATTACTGCGAAAAAATGTACAATCGAGTAGAAAAAGAGCATTGTGTCACCAATATGATTTATGTGTTTACAAGATATCAACGTACGGTGATTATTATTAGTTAGTTCTTTTGTTTTTATAATCACTTATAAAATGAGAGTTTTGTTTGTGGTTGAAACAGCGTGTAGCACTTTCATTTGTGTGTACTTGTTTTTGAAATTTCTACTCGGCTGTGTATGTAATAATCACTATTACTTAACGTTATTGATACGAGAGGTTTTTCTAGCTAGTATGCATAATATGAACATGTATTGGTATAGTGACAAATTAGAAGAAAATATCAAGAGTTGATTTTTGCTGCATAGAGCAGAATAGCCTGTACCATTCAAATTCATCAAATTTGGACGTTTTCCTCTTTAAAGACTTTAACATCACAATGGCCATAATATTATGTCAAAGGGGCAATTAACTAAGAGGCGCCTGAAGTATTTTTATTCAATCGAAGTTTGTTATTGGTGTAGCAATAGAGAATCTCAAGAATTATAACTCTTACAATAAAATAATATATTTCTTTGTTTCTTGATTGACTGGACATTAGAAAGGCAGTGGCGGAACGGGTGACGGTAACTAATCGCTGCGCATGCGTGTCCAATTGGAATGACTTTAAGCAACTGTTCATGGTACTCAGAGGTAGCAATGGGTGTTTTAATCTAGGACGCTTTCAGTTTTATCTGCGAGTAATTCGGCCTTTTATGGAACATCAAATAATCGTTTTTGAAGACTAACGCAACTAAGATAAGGATGTGAGAATTATTATGTTTTGCTAAGACAAGTTTCTTCATAATAGTGGGGATTTAGGAATCATTGAGATACTTTTATTTATTTATATGACTTTATTGTATAAACATGAATATGCAAACTATTATTGATCAAAAGTAAAATTCAATCAGCTTATCGTATAAATTAGTCAATGGTCTACCATTCATATATTATATTTTTAATACCGCTACATTACACAAAAACTATAATAGCTCGGTAATCGCCCATTTCATATTCCCAGTAGAACCGTGAAGAAAGAAAATTAAAGTGGATTGACGGTAAAAAAGTGGGTTGTACCTCGCATCATTAGTGGAAGCCAATAGTCGTTACCTAAAAGACATTAGCATCAACTTTTGCCGCAATATTATTTTATGTAACCAAATATAAAACACACATCGTATAGTGAAAGTTTGCTACATTTTAAAAATTAATTTAATTGATGAATTTTTCTTTATGAGAATGATTTTTAAGGTTTCTGATTCAAATAAGTGCTTGTGTTAGAAACCAAACAATAACAAAACTGAATGTTTATGAAAAGCAATGTTTTCAATACGTTTAATAATCCAATTTTTCTATCGACAGCGTCGGGTTTTTAATATTAAGCGGCAATTTTTTTGTAAAACGTGTAATGATTAATCACTACATAGTATAAAACAAAGTCGCTTTCTCTGTCCCTATGTCCCTTTGTACGCTTAAATCTTTGAAACTACGCAACGGATTTTGATGCGGTTTTTTTTAATAGATAGAGTGATTCAAGAGGAAGGTTTATATGTATAATAACATCCATTAAATAGTGGAGAAGTACTGTTATTTTTGAGGTTTCTAATGTGATGTCGTAAATAATTACATTTTTTCCGCTTACATTGCAAACGCAGGCTGAACCCTACGAGTTTTATCAAAATAATGTACTAAGTATTGTACACATTGAAAAGGTCTACAGAAAAGTCCGCGATGGTATATGTCTATCTCGGATAACCCACAATAACTTTTTTTTGTCATTTACTTTTTACGACAAATAATGGTTAATTTTCGAAGCGATTTTAACCAATACAGCATTAATCCTTAACGAATTAAATACCTTGAATACATTGTTCATTTAATATAGATCTATATGGCCCTTTACACCGTATGATTTAAGTGAATATTTTCGAAGATATTACAGATTAAAAAATTGCGGGACGTAGCGTTTGCGGCGGTACCGGCCGGCCGCCATTGCACCCGTGCGAAGCCGGGGCGGGTCGCTAGTAAGTAATAATTGATAATTGATTCCTCATAATGTATAGTAGAAAGAAGAACGGATAAACTCTAAATAGATTTTTATCGTAAACAGATCGCTACGATTATAAGTCAGCAAGATAGAGCTTTGCGAAAAGCACATAAAAATATTGTGCTTTAGACTTTTTCCTTTGTTTAAAAAGTGAACACTACCTACTGAAAATTCTCTCAAACTGATAACCTTTTTATTAAGTTCAAGTTAGAATTAGTTACAAGTTTAGGTACCAAAAAATATCACATCTTTCTTTAGGTATAATATTTAAGCGGAATTTTCATTATATTCTCATAATAAACACCGTATATATACAGCGACTTGGAGATTTCATTTCCCAGTCATTTGTTTATTTCATTACGCGAACTCGAGTTTAAACTTAAAACTGTGCGCGCGTTTACTGTATTAATTTTCAAAGAATATTATGATGCTACATTATTGCATTTTAATATTTTTCGGTTGATTTTATTAATTTCATTTTAGATATCTATTTGATTTCTCATACATCACATCTCTTAATATGCGTGATAGAAATATTAAGTGAGACAAAGTTTTTAGTGAGTTCTTAGAGATAAACTACATTATATTATCATAAACACTATCGCGGTTTCTTTCAATTATACTGAAAGGTACCACTATAGAGTTGCGACTTAATTATCAAATATCGTGTAGAAAAGACACATACCTGCATTAAATGCATATTATTAAACTATTGCCTATGACAATAGATTAATACTATGGTACCTACTTATACCTTAAATTATATTTCAGCTAGGCCACTATATTAAAAATAATTTCCCATCTGCAACCTGCAACCATTACATTACCATGAACATGCACGAATC
>CAJQZM010030153.1:0-21356 GCA_907164665.1 Colias nastes | reverse complement strand
GAAGTGCAAGCGAGAGCGCGGAACGAGCGACAAAGAAGCACAATCGGCCGTTGTCACGTTCAACTATCGTCAGTAAACCGACTTTACAGACAACCAATTTTTTTCGTTACGGAATTTCTCGATTCGGTCCCCGCGCTCAAGGCCCGCGATAGAAGCTATGCAATAGCTTAAAAATTTGTGCAAATTGCAAAGTACACTAAAAGTGATCACTAAAGCAAACTCTATAAAACTATTTTTGATAATTTGTCTGCGCCAAAGTCAGTAAAATACTGTGTGATATTTCAGTTTTTGGCTGTGCTTTTATTCTAATAAACACAGGCGGCCAGGCGCCGAAGGGTGACTTTTTATCGTATTCTGGAAAGCCATGACGTTTCATACATCGCGATCGGGGAAATTACAAGTTAAGCCCTTTCATGTGATTTACGTACGAAAAGTTTTAGGCACCAGACTACTAGACAGTAGACACACACTTTGATGCGTGGTTACCGTTATAGGTATTGTCATTTTCCAAGATAAATGAGTAGGTACCTACTATTAAGAGGATTTTCTATTTTTATATCCAATTTATGTAGAACGTACGAATTTACGATGACTTCTTAGTAGATAAATGAGGAAGGTACCTAAATATGCTTGAATTCGATAGTCAACACTGCTTGTTTTAACAAAAGTAGTTGACCAACATGTATGGTACGAAAAATCAATGCAAAATACATAGGGGAAGCGGACCCCATCCAAATTGATTGTAACTAGGTATAAAATAGTACTAATAGGTGCATTTCCCCTTCAAAACTCGACTTAGTACACAAACTTTTTATAAGACCTGCAGTTTTAAATATTCATTAAAACTCTTTTCTCATTAAAATATACATAGATAAAATTATTCCACAAATAAAAGTGCAAGTACCACACATTTAGCAACCAATTACCAAATGTACGCTAAAAAATAACTTTTAGCACGTATTCACGGAAAGTACCAACATTTGATTGAGCCATACTACATACTCCTGTTACGAGATAGAAGCCTTGTAGATAACAATATACAAAGATAACACGATGGAAACCGATCAATGATTTTCATGGTTAAGTATTCGATAACAATAAAATTCCGTATAGCATTATTATTTAGAACTATATCGTGTAATGCGCCCTATCGGTGGTGAAATAACTTTGTACCTAGCATTCATATGCTAAGTCGAACGCTACTTTTGTAGTCTTTAGTAACAATGCAATCTACGAAGACTTCTAAGCTTCTGTACTTTCTGGGTAGGAATCGGACATAACCTAGGGCCCTGGGTAAACGAAAACGAATTCTCCGCATTAAAAAAAGTTTATGACTAACTACTTACAGGCAAAGTATTAGGCGCTAAATTAAGAGTCCGTATCGATTTTAGAGTGATTTTGACGGCGTATTACCCGTGGTCCCCCCGCTATGTCCCCCTGTGGGTCTACGGGTAATATTTTTTCCCCGTGGACCCACTGCTATAGAATGATATGACAGTGGGTCTACGGGCACTGGGAATAAAAGTACTTTTTACCCGTGGTCCCCCGCTACCATGCTTTGACCATTATAGAAACAGGATTATTATATTATCTACACTTCCCGGTTTATGTCCTGCGTAATTATTTCGATTTACAGTTAGTTTCGAATAGTTTCAGTTGCGGATATCAGATTTACCTTAAATCTATATTAATATTGTAAAGTTGAAAATTTATTTTCCAAACTGCAATACAACATATAAATACAAAATATACGAAACTAGCTGACCCGACATGGCCGTTATTTTTTCGCATTTGCTTATTTTTTTGGCGCAAAATTATTTTTCATTCGAATTTTTCTTTAATAAGTTCCTTGTCCTGACAATAACGACAGTTAAAAATAAGAATTATCGAACGCGGTCGAGCCGAACGCGCGTGATGCCGTGACCAGGAGAAATAGGGATTCATTTTTACATAAAGGGCTATAGAGACGATAACCTTTAAAAATTATTTTTTTGATATCATACTCACACACATTGAATGAAGTTTGTAAACATTATTTTCTTTTTGAGATTAGAGGTACATTTTGGCACAAAAAATCCTTAACTTTTCTTTATTTTTTAATTCTGATGCACACACACCTCACACCACTTATACGTAAAATTGTGACAAGCTGTTTTTTCTTTGCGTAGTGCCAAAGAAATATACCTACACTAGCTTTCCGTCCGCGTTTTCAAAGAAAAACCCGCATAGTTCCCGTTCCCATGGGATTTCCGGGATAAAACCTATCCTATATTTTAATCCAATTTACCCTCTATATGTGTGCAAAATTTCATAGTTATTGGTGTCATGTAAAGAGTAACAAATATACACACCTACACATACACAAACATCCATCCTCACAAACTTTCGCATTTACACACTACAGTATTTAGGAATATATGGACGATAAAATCCCATGGAGGGATGTCGCGTAAAAACCACAGGACAGTTCTTTGGCATATTATGATATATTATGTAGTTAGATATAAGTTACATATTATGTAATATTGACATGATTTTAAAAGAGCAACTATGGAGTGTCTTGCCGATTCTTCTCCATAGATACTGCTTTCCGAATCGGTGGTAAATGTTAAAAATACTTATGTAATGACGATTCGAAAGTGCTACTAAATAGTAGTCTAATTGAATAAATGAATGTTTGAGTTTGAGTTTGAGTTTATAATATTAGTAGGAAGTAGGATAGAGTAGAGAAAATCATAATCTTTCTTCTGTCGCAGTCGGGTAAATAATAATATAACAAAACCAATTATTGTATTTTTTTATTTTACTACCTAAACTATTCGGATAGTTTAGGTAGTAAAATAAAAAATACAAACCAATGGATAATTCGAAATAATTACGTAGGACATAAACCGGGAAGTGTAGATAATATAATAATCCTGTTTCTATAATGGTCAAAGCATGGTAGCGGGGGACCACGGGTAAAAAGTACTTTTATTCCCAGTGCCCGTAGACCCACTGTCATATCATTCTATAGCAGTGGGTCCACGGGGAAAAAATATTAACCGTAGACCCACAGGGGGACATAGCGGGGGGACCACGGGTAATACGCCATTTTGACTTGTTTCTGTAATTCTTTAGGAGCTCGTTTAAAAAAAAACTAAATTAGTAACAATGTGCTATAATATCTTAAATTAAATATTTATTCAATATCTAAAATATGTTCGAGACAGTTTATTGATTTTCATTGTCCAGTTTGTTTAATAACCTGAGGCGTGTTTCAATTTTTTCCATGCGGGACGTTCGTGTCTTTGTAGTTTACACGGAATTTAAAAGAAGAAGTTTTCTTATAAAATATACAACAGTAAAGACACTGAGACATCCTAAAATATGTTCGAGGCAATTTAAGTACTTTTATTCAAAAATTCAAAGAAAATCTAAGTCAGGGGTTCCCAACCTTTTTTTGTCTACTGCCCACTTTAAGAATAAATTATTTTTTAACGCCCCCCTTTTTAAACATACTTAAAAAACGCTAAGTACTTATAACTGATTATTGAAACGCAACTTTATAGTAGAGTATCTTTTATTGAAAATAAAACAAACATAATCAATTCTTATATAAAAACTAATGTGAAGGTTGAATCTGATGCTGTTCAATAAGTTTGTTGATATCAGGTTCCAATTTACTCAAAAACAGCCGCATGTCGCCACGTTCGGTAACACGCAAACGATTTCTCTTTTTAGTAAGCAGCGTTGCCACAGCACTAAATCCACGTTCACACAAATATGACGATGGGAATGCTATCAAGAATCGTTGAACAATTGACCACAATCCAGGGTACAATAATTGTGGGATCGGTTTTTGTAGCCAAAATTCTTGATATCCATTTTTAAACTTGATTTTTGTTTCTTCGTTTGTTGTCAATTCTATAAGTTCTTCTTCCAGCTGAGGTGACATTGCTGTGTTGACATTTGAAAACGGATCCAACACCCAGTCTGGTATTTCCAAGTTTAAAATGTCCTGGTATCGTTCGGTGAAGTCAATGTGGAGGTTTTCCAAATGTTGGCAGTAGGCAAACAAGTCGTCGTTACTGCAAAATACTGATAAATTCGGAAAATTGTGAAACTCACGTCTGCCCATATTCTTTTTGTGCAGAAGCAGTTTGGCTGCGAAAGCAGCAACGACATTTTTTGTTTTAATTAAATTTAGTTCATCGCCTTGCAGTTGGAGGTTCATGTCGTTGAACAGTTTATACAGGTCTGTCATGTAAGCTATATCATTCTTTGATGTTATGAGATTGTTGCGCAGTTCTGTATCTTTAGTTTCCAAGAACTCTATCACAGAGTCAAACAGGTTGTAAAATCGAATCAGACAATTGCCTCTTGACAGCCAACGAACTTCAGTATGAAGCAACAAACGGTTGAAATCTTCGTCATTAGTAGCACAAAGCTGATGAAATAATCTATCATTCAAAGAGCTGCTACGGATTTTATTGACTGCTTTGATGACATATTGCAGTGATTGAAATAGTCGTTCACTTAAGTTTCTAGCAACCAAATGTTGTCTATGAATAACGCAATGTATAGCAAGGACATCTGGAATTTTATTCTTTAAGTACGCTATGAAGCCTTTATGGCGCCCTGTCATAGCCGGAGCGCCATCCGTAGCAACTGATATAATATTTTTCAAAGGAATCTCTTTCTCTTCACAAAACTTTTCCAATGTATTGAATATGGTTTCGCCTTTTGTATCTGTCTCCAAATTTCTGGCAAACAATAGTTCTTCACGTATTTTCTCATCTTTAATAAATCTCCCGTAAGATAGCAACAACGCTTCATTAGTTGGTAAAGTGGACTCATCGAGCTGAATTGAGAATTGACTAGTCCTCAGATGATTGCACAATGATTCTTCAATGTTTTCAGCCATTTCATCAATTCGTCTTTGCACAGAATTATTACTCAAAGGAATTTTTCGGATAATATCTGCGGCCGGTTTATGAAGCACAGTAGTTATTACTTCCTTTATTGCTGGCAAAATTAACTCTTCTCCGATGTTGTGTGGTTTGCCTTTTTGAGCAATTAACAAAGAGATATTGTACGAAGCTCGAAGTCCGTCGTCATCTTGCTTAGCAGCCGCCGAAAATAGTTTTGATACACTTGGCTGAGTATTATGCTTCTTCTCTAGGTCTTGAAAAAATGCTACATTCTTGTCTTTCTTATCTGGATGCATTTTATTCAAATGATCTTGCAGTCTTGAAGGCTTCATTGCTTCGTTCGAAAATGTTTTTAGACATAGAAGACACAAAGGCGACGACGGGTTTGTGGGATTTTCAATAAATCCGAATTTAATATATTCCGCAGAGTATTGCCGTCTCTTCTTTTTTACTTCCGACATTGTTTTGTTTTGAGAAATACGTAAGTGTTGAAATCAAGTACTGCTTATCTATTATGCGCGAAACCGCAAATGAAAATAAAATAAATTTACGTCGTTTATATAGGATTGCATAAGCAGCACGCACCAACAGGAATAAGACATCAAACGTGCATAAACTCGTTTATCTCATTCGACGCCCAATCGTACTCGACAAGCAAGAACAAGTATTATAGAACCAGCCGATTGATACAGGAATGTACAAATCGGATTATTTAACAAAAACTTGTTAAAACATGATTGCCCGCGGTCTATTATATCGAACCGAGTTTGAGCTATATCTTAATTAATATTAGTTGATGTTCACAAGATGTCGACTCTCGAAGTCGAGAGCTCAGTCGGTTTCTAAGAGTCTTCCTAGCTAGGTAGATGAAATTATAAATCGACCCCAAAGCCCTACACAACGCCCCCTTTTTTTTCTGGGTCTCTTACCGCCCCCCTTTAGGCCTGCAGCGCCCACAAGGGGGCGTTATCGCCCACGTTGGGAAAGACTGATCTAAGTTAAAATAGCCTTACTTTGATGAAATTTTATGTGTATTTGGCGTCGAATTTCTAAAACATACGACAGAGTAAAAAAAAAAAAAATACACATTAAATGATAGATTTATGCTTAAAAATTTGCAATCAAAAAAATACATATTATATGATTTATGAAAGTAATGGAATAATTTAAAGTTCTCTAGAATTTTAGATTATATACGGGAGCGCAAACGCTGTTACGGCAGACCGCGCTCCGCGCTTTAGGGAGTAGGACGTGTTGCGCTGCTCCGTCAGACACAAAATTACTAAAGTACGTTTTTCCCGCGCGTAGTAGTCGGGAAGCCCACGATACTAGATTAGAATTGGTGGAGTAGACGATACCGAGATAATAAGGTCCTATAATGTTTCCACTTTGAGCGCTGCAGCCTTTGCTACTCGACTACACGATGATCGCGTTCAAACGTAAAAATACTAGCTTTCGTCCAGCGCAATTTTGTATATGGACTCTTAAATAGAATTGAAGATAATTTCTGGTATTATTAATACCGTGGCGTCTCATTTAGACTATTTTTTAGGAGAAACAACTACAGAGTATAGGCAGATCGATAGATTACGCGAAATTCAGTGAAAAAAATATTTGAATGTCGTAAAAGCGATGTCATAAAAGTGTATGCACGTGTAGCAATCGCTCACTACACTTGACATTTATTCAATAGTTGTTGGTCAATAATGTATTTAAGTAGTAAATGTGTGTTATGATAGATAGCTCCTATCTACCGACTTCCAAATAGGTGGAGGTTCTAAATTTGACAGTATTTTTTTTTTGTATTTGTTGCCTCAGAAATTTCTTCTGGGTGAAGTGATTTGATGATTTTTTTAACAATTTTTAGTAGTAGCACAGCTAATTATAATATGTACTATGGTAGTGAGGAAGGGCTTTCGGTCTGCTCTGCGTCAGTCTCACAATCTCTATGTCAACAAATATACTTCTGAAGTAATAAGAAAAGTCTAAAAATGTTACTATAACAACAGATATTAATATACACAACGAGTTTTTCCAATGCAAGACAAGATGCATAATAATTAATAAACAATAGATCTTGATTTAATGTGTTCTTCATATATACAAAACTTTTCGCATTGAATTCTTGAAAGTATGCATGGATATCTATATTATTATTTATTACATTTCTTCTTCCGATAACTTATTTTAGTCTAAATGTAAAATATATTTTATTGACATGTGACTTTGATAGTGGGATGTAAAATATAAATCTACCTTTTTTCCTATCAAAGTCAAGTGCCTTATTTCTAAATCTAACTCAGGAAAAAAAGTGCACTATATTCTTACCTGACTGCAACCCGTACGCTGGATTCATCATTTGCCATGACTGCATATGATGCTCTGTAAAGGAATATAGATACTAAGTTTTATAACATTTTTACAAAACTATAAAATACAATGTTCATTTAGTATTGGAATAAATATATTCTTCACAAATAAGAATAAGTCTTAGTTCGATAGCTTTAAATAAATATAAAGATAATTACAATTGAGTTATTTTTAAATTAATGAACATTGGTCCATTATTTATCAATTGAAAAATTCACTATTGCACAGTATTTTAATAACTACAGAGAAGAGTTTCTTCAGACAGATCACCTGTAAGAGCAAATCTATACTAATATTATAAAGGTGAAGAGTTTGTTTGTATGTTTGTTTGAACGCGCTAATCTCAGGAACTACTGGTCCGATTTTAAAAATTCTTTCGTTGTTGGATAGCCAATTTATCGAGGAAGGTTATAGGCTATATATCATCGTGCTAAGACCAACAGAATCGGAGCCACGCGGGTAAAACCGCGGAGCGCAGCTAGTGCTAAATAAAAACAAACAAATAAAGCTAGATTAAGTCTCAATATTCGAGGAAATAACACTTTATACAAAGGAACAGGCAGGAAAAACTTTCTTATTATTATTAAATTTTGCTTTCTATAAGTTAGAAGAAATTCCCATCCTAGATACGAAACCCTTGGACGAGATAAACAATCAATATGTTATGTGTATCACAATAAAAACAATTAGGCTAACGTTAGTGATATGAGGAAATTAAAGAAAAAGACACTGCACTTACCATACACGAGATAAAATATATAATTCCACGGAATTAGAACACTTTTCTTTCATGTCCGTTATAAAGACACGCTAAATAGACACCGATCAAGATTTACGTCCATCTTTCACCATTCAAACAAAATTAAAAACAATGCGGCATCAGAAGCAATAATAAAATATTTTTTCAATGACCATAGAGACGACGTATGTTGATTTTTGTTTATCAATACAGCGTTTAAAAACGACACTTTTATAAACAAACCGATAGATAAAACGATAATAACCTTTCGTAACCTCAAGAATTCGATAAAAACTAAATATACAACCGATAGCTTGACTCGCATGAGCGAGTTTGACAAATGACACCAAAATGCAAAACCAAATTTGACGTTGACAATGGACAGCCATTTTCTGTCATAATAATATGTCATAATATTTACTTGCCAGAATAAAAAAATAATAAATCACAATTACATAACAATGAAATGATATTGATCAAATATGTACATATTTTTTAAAGTTTATAATTCTAAGCAATTCTCTATTTTTATAAAATGATTACGACGTTATATTAAGAAACTAGCTTATTTACTTTAAAATCAGAGCCATCTAGACAACCATTGCAGAGAACTAAATGCGTCACTGCTATAATATTATCACTTTCTAATGTATAGATGGCATTCAATAGCATAAAATATAATATAGGTACATAATATTGTGCTTTTTCGATTGTGCTTGTGCTTCTTGCGTCTTGATCCTGACAATAATATTATTTTCACGAATATTATTACAGTTGTTTTATATTCCAGGGGGAAGGATTAAATTTCTAAACAAAACTGGTTAGACATTATAAAATTCAGTTCACATGATTAATTATTGCAGGTACATAAGTACACATAATATTATTTATTAATTTAAAAGGTATAGGCTTAGGGTATAGGTTTGTCTTTGTAGCTTTAATTTTTAAGTGCATTCAGTAAAATGGTACTTAGGAAGGTTAAAATCGAATACCTACTTGGTCTAAGATTATAAAAATGTATTTTTAATTTGAAGACAACTATTGAACTCTTTTACACACAGCTCATCTTGGTTAATAAGAATTTAATAATTTAATATTTAATATGTATATTATACGATGATGACGATAGATGATCTTATAGCCTCTAATTCTCATATATTTCCTTTCAACATCCAGCGTTACAAACGCCGCGTTCATACGCCACTCGTCTTTACCAGCCAAGCACCTATTGTGAAATACGTCATCACGTGTGTTTGTCTGCCTCTCCCATTATACAATACACCTAATAGGTATCGCACGACTGCTACCGTCAAAGATTCAATTCCCAGTAGAGCGCTTGTGTACAGAGCCCTCAGTGTTGTGTGTGCATTAGGTAAAGCTATAGTTATTGTTTGGCGGTTATGCTTTGTCTTTTGTGTTGGCTTCCGGAATATATTTTACTAAAGTTTTAAAAGTTTAATACTAGGTATAGTTACGTACAATAAAATCGTATAAGGAAAATATTTTCATGTTGTGGTGTTTGTTTACCAGACACATCCAAAATGACTGGATCGATTTCTATGAAAATGTCTGTACATAATATGTAAAAGTAATCAGTATTAAATTATAAGAAAAATTTAGGTTATGTATTGCTTAAAGTAGAATCCAATGGCATTAAAAAAGAAAAATCTCATTTTTGCATATACGCCCCTATGGTTTGAGACCCGCGATATCGGGTAGGTTTGAGAACCGGCAGTATCAATTTCCCCTTTAAAATATAAGAAAAAACTTTTTAGAAGTTGGTGTAAGTATCTCTGAAGGTAAGAGGTGGACGTATTTTAAATGTGTTAGAGTAATCAATATATCTTTAATCTTAATATTATCATCAATACACTAAGTCTGTGCCTTTACGAGCTAGAGCCTTCTTCAATTCTCAACGCTTACGAGAAACAAATCGCCTAGGAGGTATAATGTTTTGAACTATTAACTTTTAAACTGTATAAGCTCTAACCACCGATTTAACCTCGAAAACTTCAAGATTCACAAGAATTTTGGCGCAAGCTTCACCGATCGTTTATCTTTATAGCCTCTAAAGTTAGTTTACTGTCTCGGGTTAACTGAGTAAAATGGTGCTTTACACAGATTCTGTTATCAC
The DNA here is from genome assembly GCA_907164665.1 of Colias nastes. Taxonomy (NCBI): domain Eukaryota; kingdom Metazoa; phylum Arthropoda; class Insecta; order Lepidoptera; family Pieridae; genus Colias; species Colias nastes. The sequence continues at coordinate 11,200 of CAJQZM010030153.1, read as the reverse complement.
GTGTGTCATTTAGAACCTGATCGAAACATCTGTTACACAAAATGGAAAATTAATTTTCGATTTGCCATTTGCATATCATTTCTGTTCACATTAATGGAGTTGCGACGGCGTTATCGAGTTTCGGAAGTTCAGCCTCTCGTGGCTTTGAAGTTAGCAAAATAAACCAGTCAGAACATTCAAGAATAGAACTTGAAAGGATAAACTTTCTTTAAAGTGGGCAACACTTTTATAGATTTGCTTAGTAAACCGAATCGGGAAGGTGGTGAAACCTTATCACACAAAAACTGATACGATAAATAACTAACATAATGACTGAATATAAACAGTAGTGCCTACAGTTATTAGTTATTAGGTACATTAGGTAAATAGTGTATGGAATTGTACACAAATTATACAGGTAGGTAGTAGGTACACAAATTACTGAAATTTCCTCTTTGATTAACTGCACATCAACTCGCCAATATGCAAGCCAATTTGCAATCCCATCTTCCACATATAGATCCCAATGATCATTTATTGAATAGCATTCCAAACCGCAACGGTTATTAGTTTTCAAGCCAAAACTGTCCACAATATAGTTCTAACTGCGCCATTCAAAGCGACCGGTCACAAACGCAAACTAAATTAAACATCACTAATTAACTCTCATTGCTAACTCTTACACTGTCCAGTGCCCACTCAATTTGCAGTATAATTAATGAAGGGACCATATTTTATTATAGTGTTGAATGCGTAGGTGGGAACGTGATAATATTCAGTTCTGATTAAGGCTTAATAATGTTGACGTGTACTCTCTATATTAACTGGGTGGACTTTTCTATGAATACAGAATATGGTTTTGAAAATCACTACATAGTATAAAACAAAGTCGCTTTCTCTGTCCCTATGTCCCTTTGTACGCTTAAATCTTTGAAACTACTCAACGGATTTTGATGCGGTTTTTTTTAATAGATAGAGTGATTCAAGAGGAAGGTTTATATGTATAATAACATCCATTAAATAGTAGAGAAGTGCTGTTATTTTTGAGGTTTCTAATGTGATGTCGTAAATAATTACATTTTTTCCGCTTACATTGCAAACGCAGGCTGAACCCTACGAGTTATATCAAAATAATGTACTAAGTATTGTACACATTGAAAAGGTCTACAGAAAAGTCCGCGATGGTATATGTCTATCTCTTATGGATAACCCACAATAACATTTTTTTGTCATTTACTTTTTGCGACAAATAATGGTTAATTTTCGAAGCGATTTTAACCAATACAGCATTAATCCTTAACCAATTAAATACCTTGAATACATTGTTCATTTAATATAGATCTATATGGCCCTTTACACCGTATGATTTAAGTGAATATTTTCGAAGATATTACAGATTTAAAAATTGCGGGGATTGCACCCGTGCGAAGCCGGGACGGGTCGCTAGTATTAGAATAAAATGTTTACGTAATCTCTAGTATAATATCGCAAAATTCAGATCAAAAGTACGTTAAATAAATCAAGAGTTAAATCATGATTGAGGATGGTAATATGGAAGTAAAATCGAAAAGGCGGCGTTAATTCTATCACATAATTTATTTTGACATGAACGGCTCAGGAAGTAATGTTCTTTCCGAATAGGTTATAAAACAGAAATGGGATATGCTTTAGATTTGGGTCATGCAGGGGAGTGTACCATGAGTGTACCACACCCACAAGACAGATAAAGCATGAATTTATTGTGAATCAAGCACGTAAGGTGAAAGCCTTTGTGAGTAAATTATAACGCATAATCCACAGACATACATTAAGATCTATGTCTGTGGCATAATCCTTTACAGTGATAGTACCTAACCCGAACTTTGTACTAACAGCTACACTTTACTTAAAGTTTTCTTCTTTAACTTTTTATAATTAAGATAAAAACTCAAGTTGTACAACCTTGCAATTCATCAAGATCAGTGGAGAAGTTTCAGTCTTTAATTTATTTAGTCTATAAGGAACAGCAAGATGGTATTTTTTTAGGCATGACGACAGTATCCATAAATGATCGTATTAGTATTTTTAAGGGAAAATGTATAATAAATAAATTAAATATAGTGACTTAGAAATCTTAAAAACATTAAGATTAATGAGATTATCAATAAAATAAAACATTGAAATTCTGCAGTTGGCCATTTTGACTAAAACACGCGTGACGTCACGCTTAAGTAAACAACTCACGTCAGATGTGTTTTGTTGTTATGAATATGTTGAGAATACGCATTTTTATTTATTTTCTATTGTTTCACGTATGCTTTATCGACTCAGAACAGAAATATAATTGCGAATTCACGAATACATGGTTCGGGGTTCTCCGCGCCAACTTTATACAATCATTTCTTATTATTTTCTCGCTTGAAATAATTACTAACACATTTTTGAGCATTATTTTTATGTGGATTCACACTGCAATACTGCACACCACTTATAAACTTTGAAATTCGTTTTTATAACACATATTAAATAAATATTTTTTTAATTTTCTTCGCAATGCGTACAAATAATTACGTATTTACTAAAGAGTGACGTCACGCCTACGCCATGACACCTGCGAGCTGTTTTGGCACAGTTAATAAATATTTTTTGAAAAATGGCTTTTATCTTCGTTAAATTTAAGTATATTACCGAAATATAGGGTTTTTCTTGTATAGTAAACGTATACACACATTATGGAATAGGATTTCAAAATCTTTCGTCATGCCTATTATAATATAAATATAAATGTATAAGTAGTTCATTAAATAATGTGTCGCTGTGTGCTGGCCGTGATTTAATTTATCTCTTTTGACGTGACAACGTCTTATAATTCGATAGAGCCGGCTGCACGCACGAAAAAACATGACTCATGCGGCGTTACCTAGCTCTGAGGCGTTCCATGTAAGGCTTGAAGTGCAAGCGAGAGCGCGGAACGAGCGACAAAGAAGCACAATCGGACGTTGTCACGTTCAACTATCGTCAGTAAACCGACTTTACAGACAACCAATTTTTTTTATTGTATTCAGTATCGACAGTGATACTTTCACAGGGATGAATGAATTGGATTGTAAGAGATGTCACGGAGAAGCCTATTTCCAATGATGTGGGACTGGGAGTAGTGTAAGAATAAAAACCCTTTGACAAAAATCTCCTTTATTCAAAACACACAAAGCTGGAGATAAAGAAAAACAAATCAATATTTTTTAATAAACCAGCTTTGACAAATAACACGAAATATAAGGAAATGTGCAATAAAAGCCGGAAGTTTGGTTGTACCAAAGTATATTTAGCAATATTTTCACAATCCACCATTCGATTACATGTCACGTCCATTCAGTATCCCCTAGAACAGAATGATGCTAATGAGCCAGCTAAGGGTGAACACCGACCTTGCTGCTATTTTCTAATTTTGTTGTTAAGTCATGGAAAAAGATTGTTTGGTTGTTTACGTGAAATATGTTAAACGGTATCCTGCTTTTCTGAAAAGGTAACGCATATTATTCTTTAAGTGTTAGGTACTTGCGGAAACGTTTCTTATTTTAAAAATGTTAAATGTAAATTATGTTTACCCTAAAAATAACTTAGAGATCTCTATACAATTTTGCGATCGACAGAACTTTCTAGTTACATTCTTCAGAGACCCATACCTCTGCGACAACATAAACTTGTATGTACCTAATCGAATCTATCTCATAGATCCAACTGGTCCGGGTTAACAAAAACTTACGACTTATCCAAGAAGGGATTTAGCAAGACATTCGATCAAGTTAATAGCAACAGGCCAATTAAAATAACTGAATTGCTCGAAGCCTCTGCGCTTCCGTGTAGCAAGTACATCATTAAATTTATTTTATTTCCATCCTGAATGGATTCAAATAAACTTAACGGATTTAAATCCCGACAGAGACAGTTGGAACAGTAAAATTTAATTGAGATTGTAGCCGAGTTCGCCCACGTGGCTTACTGACTGGATGAACAACTGTAGTGCTTTAATAGAACTCCGTACTCGTATGCAATAAGTTTTTATAAAGTATCAATTATGTGGTAAGAGAGTTCCATTCTGAAGATTAACTAACATATATTTTAAAACTCTGAACAAGCATTGGTATTGGCATTGGCATACGATCTTTGCACGACACACCTTTCTAAGTAAATACCTTTTCCATCATTTTTTTGCATGCCATTTCCTCGTTTTCCATTAAAATAATCAATTTAAAAATACGCTTTACTAAGATCATTCATCAATCATATTTTGACCCTTTCAATAATTATTCATAGCAGTGGCAATTTATACGGAACGTAAATAGAAGCTCTCGATCAATGTTCATGAATCATGAATATCGCCCACAAGTTGTCTCAATTATTGAAAGGAAAAATTGCACGCTATTTTTAGTAGATGCGGCTTGTTGCGTCTATTTCTATTGAGTTCTATAATTTATAAATGACTGGGGCTGACGTTTGTGGTTTATCTTTTGTCATAAAAGGCTTAGTCTTGGGCTCAGTATATTGACTCATTTAGAAAATGCATAAACTGATTTCCGAAAAAAATGTTCTTATAAATTCCACGATCAGATATGAGCCTTCAAAATCAGCCCAATTCCAAGGGAGATTATCCAAAATTAACAAGCAGACAGACATATTACTAAGGCAATGACCTTTTACTATATTGTTAATCGAAACGCACGTTAGGTTTTGATGGTAAAGGGTTTGTGAAAATTGATAAGTAGGTACCTAGTCAATCATAATAATCTAGCGTTTAGAGGTTGTACTTGTAGATCTCGTCAGAACGTAATAGATTAGAGCTGTGCAAGAGTATACTATAGGTACTATGTGTGATAGCATGTATTAAATAAAACTCACAGCTTTTATTTTTCCCTATTTCCCATTTCCTACCTGAAATATTTACGTTACTGAATGCACAAAGGTGGTGTTTGCTTAATATCATTCGTTCTGTATTCTAACATTTACATGAATTGCTATGAAACGTTTCTGTTTTTATCTGTTTGTTTTCGAACAATGTTTTTTTCTGTTTGTGTTTATTGTGCCTGTGAATTACCAATATACTTCCATTTATATAAAAATTCTAGTTTTCTCGTATTTGTGACCTAAATCCCCGAAAATGGCTTGACCGATTGTTATATTTTTTGTGTAATAAGTAGATCTCATCGGTAGGTCGTAAACTATATTTCATTTGACATTTCACTATGAGATGAGTAACAGTAGTTAATAGGTAGTCGAAAGTACAAAGTAGTGAATAAAAATATATTATATGCATTTAATTCTCTAATAGATCTATCCCCAAGCCACTAGGAAACCGATAATTCCTTCCCATCCCACAATTACATAACGATCTCCAATTAAACTTGCTGTGGAACAGATGCTCAGTGGGAGATGCCAAGTAGTCCTATTGCCAATAGTTGGCTGTTTAATTTGCGGACATATAACTGTAGGTTTATATTAAACTAGCTTTATATACAAGTTACTGCTATGGATACAATAGTATTATGAAACATGCATCTTAAAGTATCAATGACTTAATTTAAATTAAACTAAACGGCGTAATCAACTAGGTAGGTATCTTAAAAAAATAATGAGAGAACAAGAGCCTAAAAATTACATTACATTTGAGGCAGTTTCCATTTTATCTCGTGTAGAGTTATTAAAACATTATTTCAAAAGAATAACGCATAAAATCGTAATATAAATACGATTTTGAAAACAGGAGTTTTCAATAAGCGCGGTTAGATTTTGGCGTACTGTGTTGGCCATGTCGTCCAGTAGAAAAAGTCCATTCTGAAAACTTGTCATGGTCGCAGAAAAAAAAATTCAAGGAAAAAACTAAAATTTTAAATATCGAACGTTCTAGTCGTCCAACGGGCTTATTGTAACCAAATCAGCTTGACCGGAAACACATGTCCGCAACCAATGACATGGTTTGACGTGCTGCATGAGGAAACAGATACGGTGTCCGTGTATTGTGTGATGTATCTATGTGGGTTGATTAAATTCTATTGAAATTAATAGATTCTGAATGTTTTGTTTTTCAGATAATTATACCAAATAACTACTAAATAAGTTAGTAAACCTTCAATGGTCAAAACTGGACAAAAGACATACCAGAAGGCAGTAGCTTTCAAATAAAAATCAATCATCAAAATCTGTAAACCAAATCGAAAGCTCTAAGGTAAGAAACCCAAAAAGGGTCGAATTTTTGAAGTCGGCTGAAAACATCCGAATATGAAGACTTGTAGAAGATGTAAATGATAAAAGAAAATATGCTCTGCTCATTTCGCTTCTTGTTAGTTACTTTATTTTGTGTTATTTTTTAATTTTTTGTGTAACTGCATGTCATTTTCCGTAATTAAACTTAACAAATAATCAAAAGGTATCATTAAAACAGAGATGAATAAAATTAAGTTTCAAAAGAATTGCAAGCTTTCTTAGGCATCAGAGTTTACGTCTCAGATATGTAAGGGTGCTCTAATTAAAATCCCTGGACGTCAAGTAATGAGACATTCTTCACGAGAACGTATATCTAATTTATTAGAGCCCGTACTATGGCATTGCAAGTATGTGGCTCAATAATTTAAAAATATGCTAGATTTCCTATAAGGATGTCATTGTTACTCGTAGCATTTATAACTATGTATATTGAATATTGATATACCTACTTAAAGTATGCGTTATCGGTCATCTCCTATAATAATTACCTAATTTTTTTAATTTCAATAGGTATAGTAATACGGTTTATTGTTATTTGAACAGTACCTACCTACCCTATCGTAAAAAAATTATACTGTACCTCTATAAATTTAATTTTATATAAAACTTTTCCAATTTTCTGGACAAAAGTGTTATTCTGAATCGGTCGTAGTTTAATAATAAAATTTACTATTCATCCTTTTTAAAGTTTCTATGAATGGAAATCTGTCTGGATTTATATATTTGAAGATATAAAATCTGAATTTGTTAGAAATTCGGAAATATCTACCTATTATGTAGATTGATCTTTCGAAGTGTGTACAGCATAACAACCAGCAACATGCAATACATCAAATATTTTAGGTTAGCCTGGCTAGACAGAAAACCTGATTCTCTAATTAGCACGCGCTTGATACTAAACTTTATGATATAACGGTTTCAATAATTATTGTCGGTCTTGATTAATTGAATTAATGCTGTTGTTGAACTTTGCGATGTAGATTTGTATAAATTCTATATTATGTAGTCGATAAAGATTCTTAAACTCGCAGTTGTTATAGAACTTAAAGTTGCAGAAAACATAATTAAACTTAACTGCAGGCATTCACAGGTTTTGGAAGTGAAACTTCTTTAGGCGCGTCAAGTCATGGAGTAAGGCAACGATTTTGGTATCTTTGAATCATGCCAAAGAAGTTTCACTTCTGACACGTGTGCTGGGCACACAGGTCCCTTTTTATTAGCATAAAAATTATATATTTTCACTAACTGGTTAGCTTTACAAAGTTGGAATCAAATTTTCTTGGCCATTGATGAGTACAAGATACAGATACCATGTACTTTATATACTTTTGGGATATGGGAATGATCAAAAAGCACCAATTTCTATGTGCCTATCTATTTAAAATTATAAACGAATCAACTTTAAAAGTTAATTTAAATCTAGCCAGCTCAAGTGTCTGTAGCCGACATTTGTAAAACTTTATTTCCTTGTTTTAAAAAGACAATTCATTCGCAAAGAAGAACAAATAAAAGCGTTAATGAAAATGCCATTTCCCCCGTTACTGGAGACGTCAAACCAGTTGCAGGTGAAACTTAGATATAGAGGTAAAAATGATCGCCTTGCACTAGATCTGACTTTCTGCTTTCTATAACAAACTATGTACTTATATTGAATCTTTGCGATACACTTCAATGAATGTTGGAGCCTAGAGGTACATAAATGAAGCTATTTGGTACGTGTAAATAGCTTGTTTACTAAATGATGAAAACTTTAACATAATATTTAGAAGAAGGTAATCCTTTTCTATACTATTGTATTTATACAGAACTATTGGTTTGAAAGTAGCAACTCAACTTAAATATGAATTCCTATACCAATTTATAGATTGAAGAATAACAAGCATCACGATTTACAAATACTAAAAACAGTAGGCAAAATCACCTTATAATATCAAAATAAATTATTGTATTTTATAAGTTACTAGCGACCCGCCCCGGCTTCGCACGGGTGCAATGCTGATACTAAATACACTACAGAAAAACTGTGAACGTTGCGTTGTATATAAAAACATAGCGGCCCGCTCCGGCTTGGCACGGGTATAAAATAATATACATATTATAGCCGGGCGGCCGGCCGTTACCGCCGCAAACGCTACGTCCCGCAATTTTTAAATCTGTAATATCTTCGAAAATATTCACTTAAATCATACGGTGTAAAGGGCCATATAGATCTATATTAAATGAACAATGTATTCAAGGTATTTAATTGGTTAAGGATTAATGCTGTATTGGTTAAAATCGCTTCGAAAATTAGCCATTATTTGTCGTAAAAAGTAAATGACAAAAAAAGTTATTGTGGGTTATCCATAAGAGATAGACATATACCATCGCGGACTTTTCTGTAGACCTTTTCAATGTGTATAATACTTAGTACATTATTTTGATAAAACTCGTAGGGTTCAGCCTGCGTTTGCAAAGTAAGCGGAAAAAATGTAATTTATTACGACATCACATTAGAAACCTCAAAAATAAAAGTACTTCTCCACTATTTAATGGATGTTATTATACATATAAACCTTCCTCTTGAATCACTCTATCTATTAAAAAAAACCTCATCAAAATCCGTTGCGTAGTTTCAAAGATTTAAGCGTACAAAGGGACATAGGGACATAGGGACAGGGAAAGCGACTTTGTTTTATACTATGTAGTGATAACATTAAATAATATCAATATAATAGAGACGCTTACATAATATTATATTGTTTTCCTAGGCACAAGAAAAATAGATGTCACGAAACATTTTTTCGTGAAAGTCAAACTGTACCTACTCCAAGTAAAAAGAAGTTAGAAAAATAACCTTTTCATTTTACACTAATTTTCTACATTTTAGGTTACTTTGTGTAATTTTAACAACATCGTATAGAAGTTACGCTAGAAGAAATGAAACACACAAAACGTTTGTAATAATAATTATGACTCTTCTTTACTTTTCCTCCAAGTCACGTAAAGGTCCAGAGTCAAGTAAAAAGGCCTGCCAAAACACTTAATCAGAATAAAATATATAAGAACAATAACTACCCACCTCAACGGTAAACACGCTTTCATAACGTCGGCCATTTGTAATTGATTACCAGTTGAAGTTTTGCGGTTCATCTGTTTGCTTTTCATAAGTACTTTGTTTACCTTACTGTGTTTTGGACATCAAAGGGAATTTACACGTATGTTTCAATGAATGAATTTATTTTGGCTTTCAAACAATATTCGTGTATTTTTGTAAAATAGTAAAAGTTGGAAAGCACATGAAAATTTTATACTTTTCATAGTAAGGATAATGTACCTTAAACTTATAGTAGATAAACATTAATATTAAGTAAGCAAACTCACTAAATCTTAGTTTATATTCATCAAGAGATAAGACGCACGCTTCTTAGATACATTTTGTATGCAACGACGTCTAATTACCATGCGCTTTACAGCTAAAATCTCAAAGCCTTCAAAGTTTCTCGCGATCTTCCGCGAGCTGGTGAAATCTGCAATAAAATATCAACACAAGATGTTTAATGAACTGGTTGCACGATATTTATCTAATAGGGAAATGGTGCGGATTTGTGAAGCTATTGGGTCGGCTCATGGTTTTATTTTAAACCCACATAACGTTATGGACGATAGTTGATGCATAAAACTTTACAGTTTCGTTGATTTTTTAGTTGTAGAGCTTAAAGTCTAGCTTTTGCTTACATTCGGACAGGATATTATTCGTAAAATTTATATTTACGTTAAAAAATGTATATTTTCGAATGTTATACGAAAGTCCAAGAAGTCTCTATACTTCAAGTTTCTGTCTGCATTTACCTAACAAAAATAGCGAGTGCTATTAATTTTCTGTCTCAGTGCTCGCAGAAACAGACGAATGTCCGCTTATTTTGCGGTGCAAAACTAAAGTGTTTCTGAGGAAAAATACGAGCAATTTTTAAACAAACAATGAGTCGCAAGTACATTTTGCAAAACAAATTACCTCTTCAACTATTTAAGAAGTGTTTGGAGAGAATTCCACTGCACAAGTGTAGTGTATTAACATTTAACATGTTTTCAGTACTTGTTTAGTCTAGACAATGTAAGTAGCTAAAATCTTTTGGGACAACGTCTCAAGCTCCTTTTGGTTGTAATATCAAAATAATATCAGTTTGATTTTCCTCGTCAAGACATTCTCATGTTAGAAAAAAAATACTTTTAAAAATTCATGTACTGAAGAACAGCTAATATTTTAAATTTTTAAAAACAAAATATTATCCGGTTAAAATTGAAAGTAGGTAATATTGGGATCGAGTATGTCAAAGGCATATATAGGCATTGTAGAATTCTTTGTTGGATCATTTTTCAATATTTCTGTAAAAATATAATATAAATATGTTTTCAACGAATGAAGAACGACCACAACAAAAAGCTGCGCCTCGTGTGTTCGCACCGTATTTACCTATTCCATAATAAAATCAAGTGCAGCGAAGTAAGTTGCGCTGTTTACACGTTCCATTATAGCCTGTCAAAAGTCACACAACTCTCGGTACCTAATGAACGCTCTTCCATTACATAGCCAAGAAAAACATGCCCATAAACGACAACTTTAAAACAAGCAACCGACACATAAAGTTGAACATTAATGACTCTATCTTAACGTAATCACATAAATTAAGTTGTTTAAATATTATTGCAGTTAAAAAGCCTCGGAAACGTGCGCGAACACGTTCGCCCTTTTTGCAATATAAAACGGGTTTAATATGCAATTTTGTTGTTCTCAGGAAATTAGCTATTTCTAGTATAATGAAATATATCTGTTGTAAAGTTTTATAGGTCCGGAGCTGTGGGAAGGGGGTGCGTTGACCTCGCGCCGAGTTTACGAGTGCATTTGCACAGTGACACCCCCGCGCCCCCTTCGCCCCGCGCCCCGCGCGCCTCCGCTCCCGCCGCATGCGTGCACGCATCATGCTCTTTCTGGAAATCGCAA
>CAJQZM010030151.1:0-11150 GCA_907164665.1 Colias nastes | reverse complement strand
GCTGCGGAGGCAGTGTTAGCACACGCGGCGGCGCTCGGGTTGCAGTATATTTAAATTGTTGATTATTGTGGTTTTTGATGGTTTTGGTATAAAAATTGAAGCGTATAATTATGTTGTTTTATTTTTTATAACAATGAAATATATTTTCACATTGTTTTGATTTGGAAAATATAAAAAAAACAAGAACACAACTATAGTTTCACTTAGCCTATAGATATGTTATACATACAAATTGCTGTTTCTTACACATATATACATACTAGGTTTCCGCCCGCGGCTTCGCCCGCGGAGTCAAAGAAAAACCCACATAGTTCCCGTTCCCGTGGGATTTCCGGGATTGCGTCATTTTCCCGGGATAAAAAGTAGCCTATGTCCTTTCTCGGGTATCAAAATATCTCCATGCCAAATTTCATGAAAATTGGTTCAGAAGTTTAGGCGTGATTGAGTAACAGACAGACAGACAGAGTTACTTTCGCATTTATAATATTAGTATGGATTACATACACACGAAACAAGTTTCGGTGAAAACATAAGTATTTCCATTTATTTATTTTAATAAAACCTAACCTTATACGTCAAGGAAAACTACTAGTATAAAGTAAAGCCCGGCATTCACTACACGCACCGCGAGCCGAGCCCCGAGCTGTACCAATCCGTGGACAAATCCGTCATCGCCCACACACTACACAAGCGCCGAGTTGTAGTCCAGTCGACTGTGAACTTTGGTGAGCCTTGCACGTATCATGGAATTATTAAAATTAGTGACGCATTATGGCGAATGACGGACAAGTCCACCGACAAATCCGCGCACGCACACACACGTACGGATTTGTCCGGCGCGGCTTGGGTGCGGCGCGGCGCTCGCGTCTGCAGACGGCGAGCCCGCGCCGAGCCGCGAGCCGCACCCACCAACACATACACACGCAGATTGGTCCGCGGACTTGTAGCCAGCTACAAATCCAGCGGATGGGCGCGCTTGTGAATGGTGGCCATTATACTGAAAAACGTATATTTTGTAATAAATATATAGCATTGGATTTGTGAATTGAGGTTGCATGTAACTGTAAATCACTATTACAAAAGTAATGACGTTCACACAGCACACTGAAATAACTCCAATACGTAGATATGGCTTGAGCGTGGAAACCCCTTTCCAATTCACTAGTTACCTACATGGTATAAAACAAAGTCGCTTTCTCTGTCCCTATGTCCTTAGGTATGCTTAAATCTTTAAAACCATGTAACGGATTTTGATGCGGATTTTTTTATAGATAGAGTGCTTATAGAGTGATTTTCGAGGAAGGTTTTAGTGTATCATTTATTGGGTTTAGACAAAGCGGACGAAGCCGCGGATGGGTCGCTCAGTACATTATAAATGTGAAAGTAACTGCCCGTCTGTCTCTTCTTCACACCTCTATCACTAAACAGATTTGGATGAAATTTGGAACAAGGGTAGTTTAAGGCCTGGAAAATACGTAGGATAGGTTTACCTTATCCCGGAAAAGCTACGGGAGCGGGTTTTCCTTTGATAATGTGTAAATAAGCAAAACCTAAGCAAGCAAATTAATGATCGTCAATTTGGCTTTAGACAAAATTTATCTACGGATCTTGCGATATTTGCATTAAAGAGTTGCGTTAACTATTATAAATCTAGAAAAACTTCTGTGTATGCGTGTTTTCTAGATTTAAGCAAGGCATATGATAGAGTGGTGTACAATAAGTTATGGGACAAAATGTTTAACGCGGGTGTACCTAATAGTATTATTCGTATCTTGAAATATTGGTATCAGCACCAAAAGAATGTTGTAAAGTGGCAGCGGTCATATTCAGATACATACATGTTGAATTGTGGTGTAAGACAGGGCGGACTGACTTCTCCGATCCTATTCAATCTGTATGTCAATGCACTGATCGAGGAGCTGAGTTCAGCCCATGTCGGCTGTCATATCGGTGGGTTTAATGTAAATAACATAAGTTACGCGGACGACATGGTGCTCCTTAGCCCCTCGATCAAGGGTCTTAGAGTACTGGTAGATATTTGTCAAAATTTTGCTTGCGAACACGGGTTATTGTACAATGAGAAGAAAAGTAATGTCTTGGTATTTCGCTCGGGAAAGGGTCCCGATAACATCCCACCTATTTATTTGAACGGAACGAAACTAGCAGTTGTAGACAATTTTAAATATTTAGGTCACTTTGTCACCAGTACTCTAAGCGACGAAGTTGACATAGAGAGAGAACGGCGAGGTTTAGCTGTAGGTACGATCTAACATGATTATAAGAAGATTTAAGCAGTGCAGTAAAAATGTTAAAAAGCTTCTTTTTACCTCGTATTGTCAGTCTTTTTATTCGAGCAACCTCTGGGTTAATTATACACGTAGGACCATAAACATTCTAAGAGTTCAATATAACAACGCATTTAGGATGTTTATGGGCCTGCCGCGTTACTGTAGTGCCTCCTTGATGTTTACATTATATAGGGTAAATGACTTTTATGCGATAATGAGAAAAAAGATTTTTTCTATTAGAGATCGGATAAGTAAAAGTACAAATATTGTTTTAAAGGTATTAAATTATTTTGAGAATGTTATTAGCAAACATTGGGTTTGTAAATTAAGCTGTAGGAATAAATGTATGTAGGTAATAGGTAATTGTAATACTAACACTAGGATAAGATTTTACTAATACTATATGGGCTATGTGGCCTGAAATAAATGAATTTTATTTATTTATTTATTTAATGGGCAAAATTTTTCTCAGAGTTAAAAACTTCACTTGAATAAATTGTTTTCGCTTCATTGAATGAATCAAACTAATAAAAGTACCTTTGGGGCCATCCATTAATCACGTGATGTTTTTTTTGGCATTTTTTGACCCCCCCTCCCCCTTGGTGATACGTGGTGAGGTTTAAGACTACCCCTCCCCCCTCCCCCCTATATCACGTGTATTTTTTCGTACCTGCAAAGAATCAATTTTTTATTTATAAAAAATACTGGTATACGTATCATCTAATTTTATTATAGAAAATTAAAGACTACTACAATAAAAGTTCAGAGGTAGACAGAAAGATTGCAGCTGTTTGTTTTTGAATGACATAAAAATAATGAAAGATATGCGAAAAAGATGTACGCGTTTGACTAAAAATAAATACATGTAACGCCGCTTTTCGGTTGAGTATCGCGCGCTTGCCGAAAAATAAATACACGTGATATATTACTTTACCCCCCCTCCCCCTTGTGATATTTCGTGATTTTTTGATGGACCCCTCCCCCCCTTTCGAGCCTCACGTGATTAATGGACAGCCCCTTTCTGTTTGTTTTATTCTTCATTTCTCCAACCAACAAAAGTTTTGCATATTTGAAAATCTATTTAAAAATAGTGAGCGTGTGCACATTAAAACTTCATTTATTAATAAATAAATAAATAAAAATAGTTTATTTCTTTTAAACAAGTTTTCATCTTGGTTGGAGGTAAGTGCCTTCATTTATTAAATCGTGTGTACCTACCTTTAAATGTCATACCATTTTTTCCTGAAGACCTGAAAATTAATTTGACTGTAAATTTTAAATGAGAAATCTCCAGTCAGTCGAGATACGATTATAATGCAGTATTATTTCTCTAAAAAATATACGGTGATCTCGATTCACGGACACGGGACAATATTTTTAAATTTAATGAAGATATAATTATTATGGTGTACTTTAATTAAATGGTCAAATGCGTTATGTTTACGACGTACTTACCAATATGAATTTTCAAACAAATTAACTAGGTACATTGTTGTTTTTAGAAAATTACATATATACAATTCCGTAGTTAGCAATATTGTATTCTTTCCAGATATTAAAACGAAAGTTGAAAGTGTACCTATTTGAATGTTTATTTGTATTTCTTTCATGTCGTCACGCAGCGATTTTATGGTATGATTTTTGTGTCTGTAAATACTTAGGATTACTGTAAAGCATCTCATTCCCATGATAATTACCTTTGACCTATACCTACAGTTAGAAGACTATATTTGCCTTAAAACCTAACGACCTATTCTTATAACACGAATGCGGTTAATTTATTTAATTGGAGCAAAATTAAAATGGCCTACGCGTAACGCGTGGCCGTGGCCAACGGAAGTTGCACATATGGACGCAAATATTGGATCGATTTGCTTAACGAAATCAAAAGAATGGCGTAAGGGCTGTTTGCTGGTGTATTCACATAATATGTGTCACGTAGGCACGAATGTTGTTCGCGGTCCTTGTTACAATAAACACTTAGCGTCCTGAGCTAGATCCTATCCTACTAATATTATAAATGCGAAAGTTTGTGAGAATGGATGTATGTGTATCTATATGTATGTTTGTTACTCTTTCACGCAAAAAATATTGAACCAATTACAATGAAATTTAGCACACGAAGCCGTGGGCGGAAAGCTAGTATATAATAATAATTGACGAGAGTGTCTCTTGGGTTAAAAAAACAAAGATATAATCTCAATGGCACAAGGTGAATTATCTGTTGGCCATGGTAGAAAAATCGATCAATAGAACATAATAATATGTGAAATGCCCATAACTTTCACACCATTCTGTATACGGAAATTGCTTTTTAAATAGCTCTTTAAAAGTTTAAAGCATCATTATTAAATGATGAGCAAACATTGTATGATAGGTAGATACTATATATAATTAATTCTGATTGATTGGGAACCTTTTTTTTGTATTTATCCTGTATTGGAGCTGGAAGGCAGGGCTAGTCCATACTAATAATATCTATAAACAAGTAATTTTTCTATCTTTCATGTTTGTAGAGCATTTTATTTCTTATTTCACTAACATAAAACTACACCATTTAGGAATGACATAGGCAATATTTTCAACCAAGCGGTTAACTTTGGAGCAACGGCAAATAATTCAATAAAGGTAACAATATCCATCTAAATACACTATTTCAGTGAACTGCAAAGCAAATTCGCGCGTTTTAACAGCCAGTCAATGTGAAACCGTTGGCCCAGCGGAAACAGAACTTACACATTATAAAGGCTAAGACAGGAAATCACAAATCCTGTGCAGTTTAAACAATAGTGTTGTGTACTCTATCCTTAAATTATAAAGGTAATATTTGTGTTGTGAAGTGATTTTAATCATATAGTTTTGTGTCTGTTTGTCTCTAGAGCGTTTCTCAACGGCAGGACAGTTTTAAAGTTGTGGAAGTGACAATGAAGGGAAAATCTATAGCATTTATACTATCTTCTTTTAGTTTAATTGTTTACTTATAATATCGGTAATAACGTTTAAAATTGAAACGTAATGTAACAAACAGAATGACTTCCCTATTACTACATTGTTGTACCTACCGTTCACCTGAAATAGCTGGACTGATTTTTATAAATATATCAAACAGACGCAATAACCTACCTATTTGTAATTATGTATTAGTTTAAATGAAATATATATATATATATATATATATATATATATATATATATATATATATGAAATGAATTGAACCTTTGTTCAAGTGAAGAGTCCATCAGAAATCTATTATAGGTACTATTTTCTTCTTTCTCTGACAGGATACAGCTACATAAACCCATGTCGTGTAAACATGTTGGCGATAATACTGATTATTATTATCTGTGGTCTGTGGGCGTGGTCCAGGATAAGAAAGAATTACCACGAGCCTCCCGCCATTCCCGGGGGATTGCCTCTAGTCGGTCATGCCCATTTACTTGTTGGAGATAGTGTTCGTAAGTAGATAAGGATTCAGTTTTTCTAGTAGTAATAGTTTAGTAATATTTAGTAGTTTTCTTTTACATAATATATAGTTAGGTAACTAGGTACGTAGCGGCTTCGCCTATGTGGTCAAAAGAAATTCCCATGGGAATCAGATGTTTCACCACTGTGAAAAGTAACCTATAATATCACTATCTACTACCCCCAGACATAAAAGTCACACGCATTTCTAAACTTACAAATAACGTAACACACCATCGCATTTCTGTTAGTAAGGATAAAAGGATTTCGTTCAACATTCGTTCATTGCCTCACACAAATACACTTTCTCATTTCATTTAATTTACCCTCCCATTCATATTTCACACACACACACACACGGTTGTGCAATGTGCATGTGTGTGTGTGATATATTGTGTATACATTACGCGCGCACACAGACGCGTACTCACGCATGCGTGCACGCACGTATTATCATACTCTTTTATATATACTTATTTCTAACAACATTCTCTCGAGTCTCGAGTGACCAGTCAAAAAACAATGTATTGAAACAAATTACACACGCTCTATTTCATAAAAATATCGAGACCGTTGCAAAATTTTCTAAAGGTCATTAGTTACTGAAAATAAAAACGCGTTTAGCGCGTTATAGCGTAACTTAGTTTCTTGTTTTCTGCAACACGATTAAAAAGAATAACATACTTTTGTTACAGTCGTTTTCAAATACAACAATAGCACCTATTAGATAACAGTTCTTTTTCACATTGAGTAAATAATTTGAAATGACATTCATATTTCAGAACTATGGACCACGGTGAAAGAGCTCTCCTATGAGTGTTTGCGGCTTGGAGGGGTGCTGTCTGCTACAATAGGACCACGTACTATTTATAGTGAGTCATTATTCTTTACCTTAATATCTAGTTACTATACCGATTTATACTTTCTTGTTTATTGGACTTCGAGTGTAGAACTTCTCTCTAGATCTCCAAATAAATTTTCATAATTGGTCGAGTTGTTAATCGCGATGTTATCAAGAATATTTTATATTTTGATTTTTTGAATTCGGACCAGTAAGTAGGTATACTTCCAGAAAAGTACGCGCTTAACCAATCAATAAACTGCAACTTTATAAGCTATTCGATAAAATTGGACCCTCAACATTTACTAAATCATCGTTCACTTAACTCCATTTGAAATAATTAACGATAACTAAATAATCTCTTTTGTTTAAGTCGTCTGCGATCCAGATGATGCGTTGACGGTAGCAAACTCATGCTTACAAAAGGATACTTTTTACGAATTTGCTAAGCCTTGGCTCGGAGAAGGATTGGTGACTGGCAAGTGTAAGTAAAGATTTTTACATAATACATAATAACATGAATAATATAAAGTTATAATATTAACATTGAAATCTTAGAATAAATTCACAAAAATAATGAACTTATAATAGCTTTTTGGAGCAGCTTATTATTGTCATTTACTTATAAAATAATAATAACTTATATCGATTTTATTTCTAACTCTTTCTCTAATGTTAATTTCCCTATTTTTTTGTGTTCTACTTGACCTATGTTTTCAGCAAAAGACTAACTTATACTTATCCTCATTAGATAAGTACGATTTTGTCAAGTCTTTGCAATTGAACATCGTATCCTCATTAGATGTGATTTGGACAAATTGTCTTTGCAATTGAATATTTTATTTTATATTCCAGTATCCATCTGGAAGCAACATCGCCGTCTTCTGAACCCAGCGTTCAGTTCCATCGTTCTGGACGGATTTCTGGGCGTCTTCAACAGCCAGTCTCGAAGGCTAGTCCAGGAACTGTCGAAGGAAGTCGGCAAAGGACCGTTTGACCACTGGGTGTATACTCGCCATAATGCTTTGGAGACTATTTGTTGTGAGTAGCTTAATTTTTTAAGATAAGATATTGTATAGCATGCAGAAGAACAATTGAAAATCCTTGATGATACAAACCGCTTTGTCGTAACGATACCAAAATGTGTCAAAGAATATTATAGACGAATAAATTGTTAAATTCTAGGAATTAGAAAGCAATATCTCCTCTCCTCTATCACCATAACTTACTAAAACGCATACATAATTAGGAATAGGTTAAAAATATTATGTACTTTAACAAAAACCGATTAATTATCCACAAATAAAAGTTATTCATAAAAATTAGTTTGATAATTATATTTAAACACGAATATAAAAGTCATCATAAATTTACGCCCCATATAAGTAATATACTTATCTTTCTATATGTTTATGAATTTCAGTAACAGCACTTGGCATAGACTTCACGGAGAAGAGTGTTTTAAACAGCCAATACGTGCAAGCCACAGAGCAGATATTCAACGTCTTCGTAGAAAGGTTCCAGAAGTTTTGGCTCCACAATCACTTTATATACAGCCTATCAGCGTTGCGCAGGAAACAGGACAATCTGCTCAAGATTTTACATAACATGTCTTATACCGTAAGTATGGTCATCACTACGGTCATAATAAAACATTCGTTTAATATATTCACGGATATACTGGAGTATGTTTAAAATACTGACTTCATTAAACAATTGATTTTTTTTGCTATGAAATTACAGTTGATGAGTGTCCGTGATATTCTAAAAATATAAATCTTACATAAGTTACTATTATTCTCTATAACAATAACTTATTTTTAATTTTAGGTCCTTCAAAAACGGAAAGCTGATTACTTGAAAAGTTTGGAATCTGGTAACAAAGAAGATAAAACAGGTACCTATTTAAATGTTCACAATATAAATAACTTTAATTATAAGCGATCACAGGTAAGATACAGTGTAACCTATTCTTCTTCTCTCTCAGGTGAGAATAATTATTCTGTTTCATATCTTAATTCTTACTCATTCTAACTTCTGTATTATACGAGAACAGTCTACTGCAGAGCGATTTCCTATACTAAACTTTACATTGACGCCCATGTAATTTTCTTAACTAAATCCTGCCTTTATTTCAGGTACAAAATTCAAGCCATTCATGGATCTTCTACTAGAGTTAGCAGTGGAAAAGGGTGCGTTCAACGACCGTGAAATACAGGAGCATGTAGACACAATGATAGTAGGTGGCCATGATACGTCAGCTAGCGTGCTTATGTTCACCCTGGTGTTGATAGGATCTCACCCGCATGTACAGGAGAAGATCTTTGAAGAGTAAGTCGCAATTTAACAATTTGCAGTCAATAATAAACGAAACTCAAACTCAAACATTTATTTATTCAATTAGACTTCTTATAGAAGCACTTTCGAATCGTCATTACATATTTTTAACATTTACCACCGATTCAAAAAGCAGTAAAAAACTGTAAATTATAAAAAAATGGCCAACGTCGATCTATTTAACCTCGAACTTGAAACAATTTGCAAAAATTCTGATACTATTTATAATAGGTACTAGCTGTTGCCCGCGTCTATGCTCGCGCTCATAATCCGTCGAAATACTCCGCCTCTGGGTAGAGTTAAAGATGAAGAAAAACTACTTTCGAGATTGCGTGCTTCTTTTCTTTTGATAAATGCTTAAATATTATTTTCAGATTACGTGAAGTCTTTGGCAACGATGACCGTGACGTCACCAAACAGGATCTCTCACGATTGATTTATTTGGAAGCGGTGTTGAAGGAGAGCATGAGGATATTCCCTATCGTACCTGTGACAGCTAGAATACTTGATCGAGACCTTAAATTAAGTAAGTAAAGCCTTCTTATTATAGCATTATAGCATAAAAATAGTAACAAGTGCATTTTAAATTTTCCTAAATCAGTCAACCGTATAGATTTCAAAACGTAGAGCAAAGATTTTCTTCACTTAATAAGATTGGAAAATAATAAATTTGAATGCATCTTGCTTTTAATAAATTATAGCTTGCAATTGATTTTGACAGTATGAATATTTTGAATTGTCGAAACTCAAAGCCTTCATAGTCTTATGACGTGATATTGTACTAAATAAAATGTGTCTTTCCAGAGCACTGCACACTATCCAAAGGCCGTACCTGCTTCATGTTCGTGCACGGCATCCACAGGCATCCGATGTGGGGTCTAGACGCGGAGGAATTCAAGCCAGAAAGATGGCTGAACCCTGCGACGTTGCCGGACTGCCCTACTGCATTTGCCGCGTTTAATATGGGAAGAAGGATATGTATTGGTTTGTATTTATTCGTATCTGTCCATAGTAACTACTTCAGTTTTTCAGCGACGTTGCCGGACTGCCCTACCGCGTTTGCCGATGGGAAGATGAATATGTATTGGCTTTTATTTATGTTTTCTGCCAAGATACTATTTTCAGTAAAGAAACGTGCGCAATTATTTTTATATCGCATTCAATGAATAGTGAAAATATTTGCATTTATTATACAACAGTAATCATCAGTCACAATATGTGCTGTGTATATAAATAACTACATAGACGGATTGTCGTCCTTTAGCAAATATAATGGCATGACTAGCATTTTAGTACAAGTTTATGATTGTTGTTGTTCATGTTACCATGTGGAAACAGTTCTCTATACATGTTATTCCCTTTATACCTACTCTCTTTTTCACTCCCATTCTTGGTTTTTGACAAAATATACAGTTCCTTTCTCGATGCCTAAGTGTTTAGCGCCTGGCAAACTTCTTGGACAAAGTGTTGAAAGTTTTGCGCAGCAAGTAATATCATTAAAATTGGTTGGGGAGTTAAGCCATGAAAGCGTAATAGATAGAAGTTATTTCGCATTAATTTTATATTAAATCTCCTCCTTCAATATTTCCTTAGATACCTACTCTTCATGTAAATTATTTACAGGTAAATCATACGCCTACATGTCGATGAAGACATCACTCGCACATCTCATGCGTCACTATAAAGTAAAAGGAGACCATACAAAATTGGTGCTGAAAATTGACGTGATGCTAAAACCTGAGGAAGGCCATTATATAAGCATAGAAAGAAGAAGTTAACAAATAGAATATAATATAGAATTATGGTCTATAATGTTTGAAATCTCATCAAAATTTAATTTCATAATATTATGTAGAACTGTGGTAGTAATTAGTAATCTGTGGTAGAACGTAGTAGAACTTGTGTTATTTAGATGTAAATAATTTTAATGTACTTTGATGTAAACAACTGTAAATAAATGATACAAGATATATATTTTTTTTTATTTCTTTATTGAACGTCACCATCCAAAAGGCAATTACGCAACTAAAATTATACAAAATAAATATAACTATTTAAATGTAACTTGTACAATGTACACATTGCAAAACATAGTTCCCGTTATATCACAAATATGTAAAAAAATAATATTATTATTCTAAAAGTTATAATTCAACAGCCGTTACAAACTTAACTAAATTCTTTAACTTATAACATCACATAATTAAAATAATTTAAAACAT
>CAJQZM010030150.1:2195-22789 GCA_907164665.1 Colias nastes | reverse complement strand
TGTTGTATGCCAAATTTAAAACGAGGTTGGTCTGTTTGTTGATAACCGGAATTTTGAAAAGGTCGCAATTGGTGGTTATTATTAGATTGTGTGCCAAATTTATAGCCTTGGGCTTGTGGTGTTTGCCTTAACTGTTGAATAAAATTTGGTCGAGGTTGTTGCATCAAATTTGGTCGCGGTTGTTGTGCGAAATTCGGTATATAACCAATTGGCTGTTGAGGACTGCCGTATTTAAAGTTTTGATTAAAAGGCATCGTACTAAAATTAGGTTTTAATGAATTTTGGAAAGTGTTTTGAGTTATAGGTTTTGGCTTACTAATCTTGGCGTTATATTGTTGTATAAAATTTACTTCTTCCGTAACTACGCTAAGTGCATTTTCTAAGTTTTTACAACCCCTTAATCTAACAATCCGGATCATGTCCTCCGGGAGGTTGTACAGAAAAACATTTAACGCAGTATTATTGTATATGATCATTTTCGCGGCTTTGATTCCTTCATCCGTGAAGCGGTTCACCTTCGAAAATAGGGAACTTTTTACGTTTTGTATTCTGTGGCAAAACTGTATGTAACTTTCACCTTGTTTTATTTTTAACCCTTCTAACTCTAATGCTATACACTCTTCCGATCGCGGGTCTCCGAAATGTTGGGTAAGTATTTCTTTCAATTCAGTCCATGAAGTTATATTTTGGTAATCACTAAGCAGTGAAGCTGCCTTACCGATAAGCCTACTCGTTATGGCATGGTATACATATAAGTTTTGTGCGTTATTATTCGCATCTTGGAATGACCTTATAATATATTCACTTTTATTGATAAATAGGTTTAATAGTTTTTCATCCCCATCAAATTTGGGGATGATACATAGTATTTCTCTAGGAATGAGCTTAATCTCTTCCATTTTGCGTAGTTTTATCGATTAAAACACGAAATAATTAAAATAACACTTGAAATCACTAACTTATAACTAACAATTAAAATTAAACACTAAAAATTACGACTTATCACGATAATTGTATTTAACAAAATCAAACAAACGTAATGATTAGGCCGACTATTTTGGGTCGGGGATTTCGTGAAAACAGGGAATGTGAAAAACAGGAGTGAAGAGGTCTACTCACAGTCTGCTCGCTCCCATGTCCTTCACTTATGATCCTGAATGCTCGTCCTTGCAGTCTCAGTACGCGTTTCACTGCGGCGATTCAGTTTTACGCGTACGCGTCGCGGGAGTTATTTTTTTGTTCGAGGATACTCGTCTGCACCGCACTATCACAGGTCCTTAATTATGGCTTTACTGATAGCTCGGCAGCAGGATATTATCGAGTATCCTACCGGCTGCGCCACTCAAATTTCGACGGACCGAAGGAAGATTTTTAAAAACACAAGATTTAATTTACACGTCTTTAATAGGTGCTCTTTACATTCAGAATGAATTAAACTAAAACTAAAACTAATAAACTTATCTCTAAACAAAAATGCAGCGTTTGAAGAAATGCAATATGTATGCATAGGCGATGCAGGGTGGCCATAGTTATGCTGCGTTAACAAATATGACATCGCTCGCATGTACTGCGGGTGGCCCCGATATAACTATCTACAGTTAATCTAATATTGATTGTGTTCATTAGTTACAATTTTTAAAATCTTCATGTTTTATAAATTTACTAGCTTACCGCCCGCGGCTACGTCCGCTTTGTCTAAAACCTAATAAATTATATACTAAAACCTTCCTCTTGAATCAGTCTATCTATTAAAAAAACCGCATCAAAATCCGTTGCGTAGTTTTAAAGATTTAAGCACACAAAGGGACATAGGGACAGAGAAAGCGACTTTTTTATAGGTACTATGTAGTGATATTTATAAAGCAATTGAATGCCATAAAACCAAAATTATCAAATGCAATCTTCGTGTTTTGTGAATTTTCACCATCATGCGTTCCCACAAAAGGTAAGTTGTTACTTATAGGTATTTATTTTTTATAATGATAGCAATTCATGTTTTTTGTTGGTATATTATAATATTACACTTTTAGAATGAAATAATAAAATGATGAATTCTTTTATATATGACTTTTACAAGATTTTGAGGTGCATTGGAAACAGTAGTTTTTGATAAAATTTTATTTGTAAGTAGCTTTTTTTATAGATTTACAGTTAACTTTTGATTTTTTTATTTACAGATTCAATGCTCATTATATTATATCGCCTTTGGAAGACGATTTCTGCTGACAATTTTACAACACCACTTGAAAATTGATGATTTGATGATAAAGATAGTGGTAGCGAGGATTAAGTGGAAATTAGTAATCATCCGCTTCGTCAATTTTTGACTGAAGTTAATGTCCAACGTCCAATGGTTTAATCATTGGAAGTATCTCGGGAAATTTTGGAGGATATTTTTCAGGAAGGAGAGGAGGGGCAGCCAACCACATATCAAACTACTACGTTTTAGTATATATTGCCAAATGAAACGTAAATTTTGCACTCACAACTGTACAAGTAATGTTTTTATTTTGACTTTGCGGTGCGGTTATCTCATTATAAAAAAGACATGTGGCACTCGGGGACTGCCGCAGTAAAGCTATTGCATAGCATGCCTTCAAGCCACACATCCGAGCCAGTCGGAGTGGGGAGCGTGAGGTTTTTTCGTTACAGAATTTCTCGATTCGGTCCCCACGCTCAAGGCCCGCGATAGAAGCTATGCAATATAATATATCGTTAATAATATTTATCGTTATGGCTATCGAGGTACCGACCGTACTGGGATGAGAGTACATGATATACTCATCATCCAGGATTGCTTAGAGCATTTTCACACTGAAAAAGATGTTTTCTTTGAATCGTAGTTGCTTCAATTATTTATTTTTAATCATTTTACATAATATGTTTTATATTTGCCCATTTTCATTATATTTTATAAATAAAATGGAACCAACATAACTTTGTTGTGTATCATTTCTCTATTAATAACCCGTAGGCATATTTTCCGAGCGCCCCATTTAAGGTGCGGTCCTGAAATTATAAAAAGTTAATGTATAATTTTGCCTAATATAAGCTATTTTTAGATAAAAATAACTTATTTATTAAAATTTAGTAGATAAAAGAAATTATGTTACGATTTTATGAGAAAACACAGTATATTTATTAGGCGGCGGTGATCTCTTCCAGGCAAAAGATATTCATCAGCTCAATAAAATTGAATAGTATGTTGTTAGTTATTCTTTAAATTCACAGATTGTAATGAGCATTTCCGCATGCAAGTTGTATCGTAGTTTAGATATATCATAGTTTTGACACATTAAAGTTCCAACAAAACCCTCAAATTTTTGAGCAGAGTTGAGCAAGATAATTTGAAAAATGTGCTGTGTTAAGTATTATAGAAAAGGTTAGTTCGTTGGTAATTATTATTTACATGTTGTTAGTAAAAATAAACTTTGACTAACAGTCAAAGTATATTTTAACTAATACTACTTAATACTAACTAAGTATTATACTTATGTTCAGTATTTATCTGTATTAATATTGCTTGGTAATTAATATATTTTCATGTCGTATACCTAATTATAAACATAAGTTTGATGTGTAATTAGCTGGATTTATTTTTACACACTCACAGACTTATATTTTATGTTAAAATAGTGTTAATAGTGTAAATCATAATATTTTTTCACAATTAAAAATATTTCCTTTTTGCTGATGGTGTTGGCATTGAATTAAACCGCGCTGTCGTTTCGTTCACAAAAAGTGATGTTATGAGGATCATATTCGGTCCTCATATCATCAAAAATCTGTGCGAAAACAATAATCACGTGTGAGGCCCTCACGGCAGATCGGGGCGGTCTGACGCGAAGTAGGGACAGCGTTGTCACTGTATCGCTCTTGCCACGCTGTTCAACAGACTTATTCGATAGTTCAGTTTTGTGTTAAGACCGCTGTGACAACCAACCCGTGAGACAACCAAACCCGGTCTCCCCTACTATCCCGTGAGACCGAAACCTTCACTGAGAGGGTATGACGTCTCACAGCTGATCGCAAACGGCATATTTTACTATCCCGTGAGACCGAAACCCTCACTGAGAGGGAATTACGTCTCACTACTGATCACGACAGTCATATTTTATCTCGAGAATCTGAAACTTTACTCAATATGAAGACCGTTTGACAAATGATAGGGTGCATCATAATATTATTCGATCTCTTGAAGATGAACATGAGCATAAGCAATGACTAGAGTAGGGACGCGAATATTACAATTATTTGAGACAAGAACGATTAATAAAATTGTTTAATGAAAGATTAAGAATTGAAACTATTCGGTCTCTGGAAACGGACGAATAGCGAGAGGCCCGTCTTACTGCAGACAGATTTCGTCATAGTTTTAATGACTTAGAGGTAAACAATCTACGAATTCGGTGGTGTGGTCCGACAAAATAATATAAAAGTGGGTTTGCTTATAACCTCACAATTTATTACAGATCATCTTCTGTATAGGCGATATTAACGTAGTATGTTCTTTTTGTAATGCTTTAAAGTGGAGTAAGGAGACGGCTTTCGTTTGAAGATACACCGGAACCTTTGAAATCACTACTTTTAGAGGAACATACTGTGCAATCTAAACTGTTATTAGACAATATTCGCTCTTATAGTAGTGCGTTTCAAATGATCCTTTGGTGCTCAATAATTATCAGAAGGTCCTTTCATGCTTACTTTTAAGATACAAGGTCAAGTTTACCATTTGATAGGATCCCATTTGCCTGAAGGCCAACCTAAGTTTGTTTAAATATATTTTGTATTCGACTACAACGAATAGTGGAATACAAGAAATCAATATCTCTCAAATTTAAAACTGAACTCATTTCACAATTTTAGAACAGGTTAATTCGTATGTATGCAGTTTTAAATCGACATTAGAAGCTTTTCCTCAAGATGGTGATATCGGCACTCAGGATCTCCCTGGACGTGTTATAACGCCCAGGCCACAGTATTACAATTTTTCCTACAGTAGAGCAACGAATGTATTTTCGCATAGCAACGGAGGGGAACTCGCGGGGGGTCAAGTGACACGGGCCACGTACCACAAACATGCTTAGTTTGTGGTACCAAGCGCGAAAGAGTCATCGTGTTTTTAGTAAAGTTACTATGTAAACTAACGTAATTTAATACTTAGGTACATATTCTATAATGGTGCGCTCAAACTATTAATCTACATTTAATTTATATTATTATTTGAAATACTAAGTAATGTAGAATTTAAATCACATTCATTCATGTTTTCTTCAGATTTTAAGATTTTCTTATCAGAGTGTTCAATTTTAATGTAGTTAAATTTTATAAGAGACAATAATTAAGAACATTCAAATATAAAGTGTCACGTATTTTTTTTAACGACGAATGACGAAAAACGACGTAATCGCGGACGAAGTCGCGGGCAACAGCTAGTTCACTTATAATACCACAAGAGCTTCAAAATTATCGGGTATTTTCCGATAGGTTCGTTGCAAACAAATGAAGGAGTCAAGTTTTTAGTCAAGGTTAAAAAATCACGAGCGCGGAGCGCGAGTGATTTTTCCTGAAAAACTTGACGACTTTATTTGTTTGCAGGGAACCTTGAGGGAAATGCCAGATAATTTTGAAGCTCGTGTGGTATTCGGGGGATTATTTTTCCGTCCCAAATGTCGGCCAATAATTTCACAATTGAATTCAACCTGTCAGTTTGACGTCAACGACCAGAGAAAATTTTCAAAAAATTATCAGTATAATACCATGTAGGTTGTACCACGTGACGTCGAATGGTGCAATTCTATTGGTCGATATTGGGGTCGGAAAAATAATCTTTATTAATTTGCTTTTGTAAGTTTTGTTATATAAGTTGAAAAACTTGTTTATAGATTGTTACCTAAGTATGAAGAAGGTACCGATTAAGTTTAGAGTCATACAAAAATATTAAAATTACATTTACTGTTTTAATATTATTTAGTTTTAAGATTATTAATTTAAGTTCATGGTATGAAAGTCAGTGTAAAATCACCCGCAAACAACCATATCTCGAAGAGGCATTTAAAAAGAAAGATGATGTTCTTATTGTTCGAATGCATCATCCACATTAAAGCCAATGCTAGTATTTCACAACATACAAATGTACCTACACCGTATCCATTCCTAAACTAGCAGAAAGCCAGCTATAACAAGCATTATTAGAGTCATAAATTGGCGGCTCTCTATCATTCACTGTCTAACAAAATCCCAAATCGTGAATTCGTTCGTAAAGAAACCGTTTTTCTCTGAAGCTGCCGTTCTCCGCCCCATAACACGCTTAACGTGTTGATATAATTATTATGATCCATTACAGGAAAATAGCTTTCTCTTAGCACCATATATAACCTAACCTACTCAGTCTACGTGATCGTTTCGTCATTACTAACAAATAATGATACCTACTAATACTTTAGTTAACATGATTTAGAATCTTAAAAGTTTACATGTAGGTATTTTATTCATTTAGGTACTTATTATCAAATGAAGATGATATAAAAAAAAAACAATTTCAGCAATATAATAAAACCAATGGTATATAAAAAACTAATCACTGAGCTTACAAAAAACTCGATATTATACAGAAATTTTATACAGGGTGTCCCACCGTTGGTATACTAAGCTCAGAGGAGGTTATAGTTTTGCATACGTTGAGTACGTAAAAAATACTTAAAATACTTAAAATTCCAGACGCATTTCTTTTTCAAATAGTTGAATTCTTAAAACTCTATGTGTAGACCACTAACAAGCAGCCCGCCCAACTTTGCCACCCGCACGTGAGCTATCTTTTAAGATTATGTTTTCATTGATAAAATGCTCACATTAGCGAAGCGGTATATGCCGGCTGCGCGAAGTTAAAAAAAATATTAAAATAATAAATATTAAATATTATTATTTATTAATATTTTTCCTTAAAATCCATGTTTAAGAAAACAAGGATTTTAAGGAAAAATTTAGCAAAAAAATTTTGATGTAATTTTTTTGTTTAAGTATTTTTTACGTGATCAGTGTATGCAAAACTACAAGTCCCTTCGCGCTTAGTATACCGATAGTGGGACATCCTGTATAGATAATCCAAAAAGATCTAGGTTATACCGATATTGAAATTCTACGATATGATCTTCAAATCAATTTGTAGATACATTCCACTTAGAATAGCGTCAGCATGTAAATGCAATAAATTACATTAGGTATATTAAGGTACATTTATATTATAGTATGCTTAAAATGAGCAATTAAAAGCATTCATTGAAGTTTTTATATTTCTGTGTGTCTGTTGTTATTTCTTAGTCTTATTTCTTTTTTAATTTTCCTTCTTCCCACATTTATTTCTATGTCCATCCTTTTCTTTATCAGTTCAAGTTACATTTCATAATCCAATACAAAATTAAATTTTCTTCAATTTTACATAAGAACCTTATAATTTTAACTTATAAATTGAAAACTGCCTTTTACAGAACCACCCACGTCTTGTTTGACAAACGGAAAAAATATTTATAGTTACAGAAAAATCGCTTAGCTTCGCAGTGTTTGAAACTTAAGTACATTATTTCTTTAAATTTTTATCAGGCAACTGTTTTAAATCAACTTTGGCTAAAAACTCAAAAGATTGCAGTATCAAAAAATTGATGCCAATATAAAAAAAAATATACAAAATTTTATGATTTTTTTTTAGTTTGCACATAACACGTACACTATAACATATATGAATACAATTAATCGACCGTTACACATACAAAAGCATTTATTTTATGTTTTGAAAATGTTTATCTCTCTTTATAGTCCGAAATAATGTCCGTTTGAAATGCAATCTCGTGCAATATGTCCTGCAAGTAACAAAGGTTCAGTCAATATTGAAAATACTTTCACAACCTCAAAGGCTATTTAAGCATTATTCTTTGGTACATTCCACGCTTCTAACGTTAATATTGATTTCGTCTATACATAATATAATAAAGCATGTTTTATAACAAAAACTATACGATACGATTTATTTTATCAATATTTGTAGGTACCTACAGATAAGATAAAGGGGCTGTAATAGAGGTATTACATTTACATAAAATCAATCAATCATTATGAGGAATAAATAATTTATCAATATCGTATGTTTTAAATTAAGGATTATATTAATAAATAATTATTTACTATCGAAAATTTTAAGTAAAAGTAGGTACATTCACTAAAAATTCAATTCTTGATTTCATTATTCTTGAAAAGCTCTATGACAGTATTTTTTAATTTATGAAATAATGAGACTTACTTTGATCTTCATGACTCATTTTTAATAAAAAATCGTTTTAGTTATAATTAATACAAAAAATAATCGTTTAATTTATAATTAATATAACGGTAGAACAAGTATTCAACGAATCAACTTATTTCACCCTTCTATCACAAAAGTAAAATAAAAATCAACAAGTGGTTTCGCCTCAAAATTGAGTTGACGTCCTCGCAAATTAACTGGCTCGTCCAAAACTTCGTTTGATCCTAAGTAAAGAATCAAATAAATATCGCATAATGTCCTGATTTATAAATTAACAAAAACCAGGCCCAAGGAGACTTCAAACACTGAAACTCGCCTAAATAATAATAAATTTGACGATGTTTTATAACTCTCATAAATAATCTCAGATATTTCCATTGGATTTTTTGCCGTCAATAATATTATTTATACGATTGAACTAACTATTCACACTTGAAACGTTATTGCCGTTTACAAATAAAATATTCCTAAAAAGAGAATTACACCTAACTCCCATGAAAATTTGTGACGTTAGTATCTGATTCAATTATCTATAAAATACCAGAATGCACCCTAAAAAAATCGGATGGTATGATAAATTTACGTAACACCTACGTCACAGGTAAAACAGGACGAATATTCCGATAGTGCAAATTTATTAAGGAAATACTTAAATGCATTTTCACTTCAGCTAACAGTATCAAGAGCATTTTGCTCAAGGCCCATCTAACGCCACGTCGGAATATCATTATTCCGCACCGTTTAAAATTGCAACATGCATACTTTGTTAGCGGCTAAGTATAAAGCTTGTCAATATTATTTATTTAACAATATAATATTTCATAAACTAGTTAAATGATATGTATCTAAATCCAACAGTATTCTGCACAAAATCAATTTTTTATGATTTATTGTTTAAACAAACTGTAATAAATCAGAGTGAACGATGGCATTTCTGAATCCGAATCATTAACTAACAGGAACACACTTTAGTATTATTTTTTACAGATTTGTTAACATATAAATTTAAAAAATCATAACGTCTTAAAGTTCTGTAGAGCAATGTATTATGTAGAGGAGGTATAAGTATTTTCTGCGGTTGTTTCCGTATCACCAAATTTAATTTGTCAAATTTGTTTTACCATCATTCATACCTACACTTTAATATAGATTAGAGTTGTTAGATTGAGAAAATCTACTCGTAATTATGGTCCTAGAGAACGATAAATATTTATTATACCTAATCAAGATAAAATATGAAAAATAAAACAAAATAATACGATCGTTAAATTTTTAAAAGAGATCTTTTATGTACCTATCGTTCATATATGAGATTAAAATTTGTATTCGTTATGTTTTTATATTTATTTACATTATACAAACTAGCCATGGGCACGCTTTATAACAAACTATACGCGTTGATGTCATGTATTTTCGTTGGTATCAACCAAAAACGTTTTGTCAATATTTTAGCAATTTATAGCGCAACAGCTTGCTGTTACATTTAGCAAACTCATTTCATTATTTAAAAAATCACTAATTGCCAAATTAGATACGAATTGTGACATACAAACAATGTAGAAGATATATCTACGCTATAGTTAAGTGCACATATTGTTTATTATTCAGAATTTAAATTGAACGTCCACTAACACAAAACGTTCCTTCATCTCGATTACAAACTTATCACGATAACAAATGTATTGTGACCTCAAATATTATGTTTAAATGCCGACACAATTGGGATCTTATAGTCTACTAGCTGCTCCGCGCGGTTTCACCCCCGTGGCTCCACTCCTGTTGGTCGTAGCGTGATGATATATAGCCTATAACCTTCCTCGATAAATGGGCTATCTAACACCGAAAGAATTTTTCAAATCGGACCAGTAGTTCCCGAGATTAGCGCGTTCAAACAAACAAACAAACAAACTCTTCAGCTTTATAATATTAGTATAGATTAAGAGGAATCTCAAAGCGCCTCGTGGGCCCAAGCCCCAAATAATTAGCAAACTTACTCAAAACATCAACAGTGATTTAACTTTACAACCATCTCTTACATCATTTTATACGCACCAAATGGCTTGTTGTGTAGTAGATACTAAAGATAGAAAACATTTGATTTCTATTATTTTTTTTAATAATCATAACGTACCTACATATTTTTCATTTCCGACCATTTCTCAAAACCAAGACGTCTTTCTCATTCTTTTTTCTTGATACCAATATCTTTAATAAGTAAAGAAAAACTCTACCTTTTTATTTATACTTCGCATATGTGTAGGTATATGTATAACTTAATAAATGTCACATACCGTCACAAATTTCATAAAATTTAAAACGTAATTCGTATGAAATATTTCAACTGCAAACTCAACGTACAAAGGTAGACTACAGTTGTGAGAGGTACAATATGAGCAAACATTTTGATACAACGATGAGTCAGTTTCATGGAGTTTACCGCTACGAGGATGCTACGCGATAACATCAGTATGACGCGTGTAATTTAAAAACGCGTGCACTGTGTACACTTTTTTAAACGAAAACACACTTATCATTGCGTATTTATAAAAATAAATTTTAATAAAGAATTGAAATGGTCCTTATCAAGATAAACATTTATGATAAAGAAATACAATTTAAATGAATAAAAGATTCCTAAACCACTAAATAGATCGTAGTAATCCGCAAAAAACTCTTAAAGCTTGGACGGTTGCACGCTGAAAGTGTTGTGACTCGAAGCCGGCTAAGCTCCGTGATTAAGTCTTCAAACATTTTATCGCTACTAAAATGTTTCTTGTAAAACGTATCGGAACACAATACCTCACGGACCAAAAAACGTGATCAAAATAAACGTCCAATTGGTTTTCTATTGACGCAAGGTCCCGCATGTATCAGGCCTCTGTCTACAAATATTATGAATACATTTTCTTTTTCTCCCATTGGCTTTGATGAATAGCGATATTTCGATAAATAGCGTCATAGACGTAGTTGTATTAGTAACAATGTGTGGGGAAAATAACATATGCCAGAGCTCGCAATCCAGCGATGAAAATAGTAAGATATTTTAGATAAAGTAAAGAAAATATATTTCTATGAAATATATTATATATTCTTTTATTCTATCCTAATACTAATGCAACAAAATCTAATATTCCGTGGCCATAATTTGAAATTTATTATGCCTACAAAACAATCTATGTTTATAACAGATAAGCCTCTGCCGGACTCGGCAATCTCTCGGGATCCGCTTGGATTTGTAGCAAATTTTCTATCCATATGATATTCGTGTGAATTCCCGGGAATTCCATTATTTTATAATTTAGAACCGATTTTCTCATAAGACATTAATATTTTATCAGACGCAGCGCACAGTCATTAAACTATGTTGCGAGATTTAAATTACATTTACAAGGCTTAAGATACAAATTAAAATTTAATCTCTATTTTTGAAATGAAAAGGTCTTTTATTTTCCTCTACGTCACAGTACTTCTGACTGCTCCGAGTTCAGTTTCATTACTCTTTCAAAGAATTTCACGAACTTATATTGCTGTCATTTTAGGAGAACTTAATAATACTGTCTTTTATAAACAGATATTAAGTATACATTTCATTTAAGAATGCAATAAAACAAAATGAATCAAAAATGTGTACATGTAAAAATAGAAGCAGACCATTTCTTTATTAATTTAACTTTTAGTGTAAATAACTAATAGTGAAAACCTCGGCTAGGTTATTTAACTTGCACGTGTATGATAATAGTACCTTAGATGTAACATTTGCGACTATTAAATATTATAAGTACAAAGTTGTATCACAGGTTGTATCGTCTGTCAAATACCTTTTATTGCGCGAAACCTAAATTCGTCTCAAAATTTAGCTATTGTTTGTTTTAAAAGTACAAAGTAAGAAGAAACATGGAAGAAACAAATCAAAGAATGCTATCCCAAAAAAATAGATTAAACATCGCAGTGTTTCACTTGTCTTTATTACTTTCATTAAATGTTATTTACTTGCATTTACGGTCAAGATAATTTTTCATAATACTTATTTCAAAAAGAAAACTCTTAATCAACCTGCCTTAATACCACATAGTACAATACTAATTAAATTATTCAATGTCAGATTTTCGGCTATTGTTCAAGAGGCCTATTCACTTGGCATTTGTATGAATTTATATGAGTCTGGAGAAGTTAGCCGTTTTGTGATTAGTGATTACAATGTAAGTTTATTTAACCACTGTTATAAGATGTATTCCTTATTAACTTAATACTTCCGCTCACTTTAGTTTGTAACCCCTTAGGTTCTAAATCCTTTTCAGAGTTAGATAAAATGAACCAAACATAATATAATGGAAATAAACAGCCACACAAACGGACTAATGAAAATTAAATGTGCTATGTTGTATTTACCAACAACTAAGCTCTAAAGCATTTGTAATTACAAGATCTGCCATGATATGTTATGTTATTCTTTTGTAGAGGCAAAACATAATCTTAAGAGATTATGTTAACCTAAGAGTTTACCCAACAAGCATTTGTTTCCTTTCCTTTCCTCAATATTTATTTTATATTTAGATAGAATTTTATCTCTTCGTAAGAAATTCTTAGACATGATATTTCGATTAATTACATGTTACACCTAAATATAAATATAAAGTAAACAAATATAAAGATGTAGGTAATATTTAAAACTTATATAATAAGAAATAACAAAAGGCGTTTTTATTCACACATTCACTATATATAAAATATAAATACACGTCCATTTCAGGAGATTATGAATTATTTCAATATACAGTACTCCCAAACTAATAATGCGCATAGAAAAATTCGTCACTGTTCGGCAACTGTCATATTCCCCGAGCCTCCGAAGACGATATGTATATAGAGTGGTTAAATGTATTTTCTTCATGCATAGTTTATTAGAATTATGAGTTTTATTGTGATTTTATGGTAAAAGAGATAAGTAACGATATTTGTTTCGATAATTCAATGTAAGTTAATAGCGAGGATAAGCCACACGATTGCGAATATATATTTGTTGTATTGATTTACTTGGAAAATTCTATACTTTAAAACTATTAAAGTGTCTTACTGAAGCTGGCGTAATGATGGATGTATGGAAGGTTAAAATAACACAAAGTTTATATTTAAAAAAAAATATATTTTCAAATACTGGATTACATTTAAATTGTAGAAATCTAATCATTAAAATCTCAGTCCAAAGGATTTACAGAATCAGGGATTATCTCTATTTCTGATATCGTAGAATGATCAGAACTTTTATTATGCTCTTATTAACTTTCACTTTTCCCACTGCTATCTGCTACCTGTGTAAATAATCATTTTATCGGAAAATTCAACTTTGAAACAAAACTAAGAAGGGTATGTAACAGCAGCTCTATATAATTCCATACAGAGATAATACGTGCGGTCACCACCAATATATAAAGACGACTGACGGATTTTTGAATTTTTTTACTGACAGGCTACCGTCACCTACCGCCCGAATTGTTTTCGATTGTGTATGACTCTGAATTGACTCCTATTTCTTTCGAACAAGGTGCAAGATGCAAGTGCATTGTTTAGGGCACTTACGATTCAATGATTCGGGGTGATTCGGGTGTTTCTGAAAATACGATAATTAGCGAATATCTGCATGCGCATTATTAATTTTGGAGTACTGTACATAGCTTATTCATGTTTGTGTCAAACAGACGGCAAATAATCAACTCTACGAAGCATAAACTATGAAATAACCAGAAGGCACTTTTAAATTAGTTCAGAGGGTACTTTAGCCTGATTATCCTGATCCATAGATCGGAACCTCGTTGCTAAATGATATTTTACCCTTTCGATAAAATTTACCTTAAAAGCTATACAAAGTACATTTATACATAGAGTTCCGCTTTAAAATTAGTATCGGGTGAGGTTTATAACAATGTAATCAAATTTATGCATCCCTTGTGGTAGGAACCTGATAAAATACGAGTTGATATGAAAGTTTTAATTGTTCATTGCTTGGAAATAAGATTTTAGGAATATTTAGATATAAAATATT
Organism: Colias nastes; assembly: GCA_907164665.1. NCBI lineage: Eukaryota > Metazoa > Arthropoda > Insecta > Lepidoptera > Pieridae > Colias > Colias nastes. Next base: position 8,453 of record CAJQZM010030150.1, on the reverse strand, counting down.
TTATACGCAAACTTGAATGATTTGAATGCTCAATAAATAATTATATTTCATATGTGATATATCTATTAATATAGGTGCGACAATATCAACATGATTGCTTTAAATAATAATTGTTGTGATTTAAAATTTTCTGGAAATATAAAAAGGAACCTATTGGCCGAAAATGTAAGGAACAAATATTAGGTACACGGATTATAGACATAATAGTTGAAAATTTATTCTAAATTATTTTCACTTAATAATAAAATACATTATATAAAGAGATACACATTTCAATAAATTATAAGTTAAAAATCCAAGATTTGTTTTATTAATTTAACATTACATTTCCATTTAGTTGTGTGATAGGTTTAACTTTTACTAGGTTTACAAATATTTTATATTATGTAGGTATATTATCTATCTGTCTATATTATGTATTTATTATTATGATTTAATTTTAAACATTTATCTATTTATATGTCATGTTATATGTTATGTTAAATTATCTTAAGTACATATTTTCTCTTTTTGCTCTAATTAGTTTACATTATATCATAATATTATATTTTTGAACGCACTGCCGCTCCAATCGCTTCAAAGAGGGGCCACTGAAAATCAGTGTTGCAACAGCTGCGTTGCAATTTATGCTGAGTGGCTACCATTTTGGCTCCACTTCTTAATTTTATATCTTTTAATTTAGTTATATATATATTTTAATTTTACTGTCATATTCTAATTGTATTGTGTTCTAATCGTGTGTTTGAATTGTATTGTCATATTATAATTGTATTGTGTGCTAATGTGTGTGTGTTGTGGAGTCAAATAAATGATCTTTCTTTCTTTCTTTCTTTCTTTCTTTCATTTGATTTAATAAATTATTTTATCGAAATATAAAGTACACGCGCATACAAAACCCAATTACTGAAACTTAATCCTATCATGGGTTATGATAAAAAGTAAAAACGTAGAAGCTATAACAAGGGAAATTTTTAAGTGCGGTCTGTACATTTTTTATTCTTTTAATGGCTCTTTTAATTTTTAAGTATCTTTCTAGTATAAATAATATTTAAATAATGCCACCGCAAATTTTCATGCGCGAAGTTATTTTTTAGCGAATAAAAATATTGTTTCATGTGTAGAAAATTTAGAAAAATATTTTACAGACTATTTGAATAACTCATTAAAATGAAATGTATAAAAAATGCTTATTTGCAATCAGTATAAAATAATATTTTATTACAATTCGTTTCCACGCAAATGAAAATCGGCTATCTAATTCTAAAAAAATATCCTTTTTAAATTCCTACCAAAATCTGATGACAGATTCGATTTGCGGAAAGTTAATTTAAATTTGAAAATTCAGTTGAAGTACAACTCAAGTTAGATCTAGACTCACCGTAGTTCGCTGGGAAAACTTAAACTGGGGAAAAGTTCTGTTAGCACTGCGGAACTCAATCACAAGTCACAGGAAAAGTTCTAAAGTTCTGTGATTATATTTTTTATTCGAATATTTGTGTGATCGCAAAGTTCTCTGCGAACGAATGGGCGCGCCAAAGTTATGTGGCGATGGGTTCGTGCAGCGTGCTTATATCTTGCTGAAAGCGAAGCCTGCACGCATGCGCACCCGTCATTCATCATACACTCTCAATGACCGCCTCCGCAACCGTCGCTCGTCAAATGTCCACTTTTTTATAGAGCAATTAGAATAAATTAATTAAACTGTTCAAATTTGTATCAAACTGGGAAATATTTTCCAATTTTCCCTGTAAATTAAGTAAAATTCCGTGTATTATTCCTATTCTATCTATTTCTATCTATATATTTAAAAGTGTAAGATCGTAATTTCAACCTTTTTTGATGATACATGATTCTATACCTGTATTGTGATGATTCTATGAATTTCTATCGTCATATTGAATGTAGACTAAATAATTTAAAAATGTCTTATCGTAAATTAAATTTATATTTTTAACAATGTTTAATTTTAGCATGAGTTTAAGTTGTGAAATTGTTCCATCGAAATCACACCTGTAAAATTAGATACTTACGTAAGCCCTTTAAAACTTTGACAGTAACTGTAAAAAAAAACTTTGTTACGACAGGAACAAGAGAATAGGACATTTCGAAGACTTCATAATTATTTCTTTCTTGTTTTAATACCTTATACTAGAAATCCTAGTAGTTCAAGAATGTATGAAAACTTTTTACACAACAGGACTTATACAAGAGCTCACTTGAACACTTGTTACGTGAATAACTTGGGTGATTTCTAAAAATAACCCCTCTAGGTCAGAGGTTTCTAAACTTTATTTTCTTTACTTTGAAAAAAATTTTAGAACGTTCAGCCAGGTTTTTTTTTTATAAGCGCATACGTTGACGCATTATCAATTCTTGGCTCTGTGTCGGACTTTCACTGGCCAGAAAAAACCGACTTTTCTCTACTATGTTCCTTCGCACTTCCTATAATGACGAGGTGCATACGTATAAAACATGTCATCATAATAAAGTAATTAAGCATGAAAAAAGGCCCAATTCACTTTTGCAGTTCATTAAAAACATACAAAACAACACATACATTTTCGCGGACACTTACACTGTACAACTTAAGAACTAAGGGTTCACAATTTAATTAATGCCAACGTGGAATCTCATGGACAACTTTGGGAATCTCTGCTCTACATTATACATAAGGTCATACCTACATGCCTTAGATATGTTTTTTTCTTTCATAAGTACACCTCAGGTATGCTTTAACTTTTTAACTCCTTTATCTGACGAACATTAGACATACTTTTATAATTCTAGTTTCAGAATGAACAATTTAGTTGAATGTCACATAATTTTAAAATAAAAATTGTATAAAATAGAACAAGGACAAACCTGGGATTGAGAAAAACTGAAGAATTAATACACATGCATTATTTCGCTATTAATATATTAACATAAAAAACAATTTTAAAATATCGCAACACATATTTGAAGTATTCGTAACTAAGTCGGTAATGCAATAATATTTTTTACAAGTTTTATTGATGGAAATAAAACCTTTACAACCCCGGCGTTACAAATTAAGATACATAAACATACGATAGACAAATGAAGAACATACTAAAAGTGTATTACCTACCCTGTTTTATTAACAAGGTAATATAATCGTAATGATTCGTATTTAGACGGAAATACCGTACAAATGGTACAAATAGTACATTCATGATGTAACGACTAATGTAATAATACTTAAGTGTAAATGACGCAATGATTAAATAAATTGTAGAGAAGAAATTATATTTGAACTACATGAACAACATATATATAATATGGACTACGTCAGACGTAGCTTTTCCTACTAAAATATAGCAAGGGCCGGTGGAAATCGTACGATCGTAATATAAAATAAATAATTAATATTTGAATCATAGAACCATCCAATATTATCAGTATTTGTTAACATATCGGGGCTAGAAATTACTACTTATATTGAAAAAAACATATATAAAAAAGAAACCAAAGCAACCGGATGTAAACCCTGCAAATAGGTGTCTACAACCTATCATAGATTCATAGCATATTGCATTTTGACTCATAGATATTAAATGTTGATCTAATCTACTAAAGTCGAACAGAACAGAAGTACTAGAAGGTTTAGGTCCACTAGGGTGGATACGTGAATATTGGATAATCATTTAATGTTTTACATCATATCCATTATCAAGAAATTTCCGTTTATTGTTCTCGTTTTCATTGCTTAGGTAAATTTTCAATCTAATCTTAAATTTTGCAAACAGTCTGCTTAAATCTACAATACATAAAGCCAATTTCACAATGAAACGTATTGTGACTGCGCACGATTACGTGCAATGAGTAATACTACCTTATCTAAATAATTATTTGTTTAAAAGATGATGGTTAAACATTAATCGTCATTATTTGAACAACGTAAATTATTAAAGAATGTAAAATCATCTTACGAATTGAATTAGTGTTATGAGCTAACTCAAAAAGACTTCAGTGATTTTGAAATTCATTCACCAATGGAACCTACATTCATGTTCCTGAATTATTTTTACTCAAGAACAATATAAGCCATATTCTGATTTTGTTTTCATCCCGGGAAAACCGGGTGGAACTGAGCCAAGAGTCTTGTGTAGAAAATATTGAAATTTAAGAAGACAATTAAAACAATTTATTTAACTTAACAAAGTGTATCTGATAAATATTATGAAACGAAAGTTAAACAAAAATTTACATCAACAGTAATTCTAAATGTGTAAACATTGGAAAATAGAAAAGTAGCACAAACAATTCCGATTGCAAAATTCGAACTAGACCTACCTAAATAGGCGAAATATCGATCACCAATGTTGAACGAACTTTCAAGGATTTCAAAAGTGTTACGTTGAAATTTTGCAAATAATTAATTAATTAGAAATACACAAATAATTAAACAGTAATTTCAACTTCTTATAATTATGAATGTACACGTACATTACATTGTAGTGTATACGTACATTTACAGGTACATATATTAAAAATAAATAAAAACACAATTGATGTTATAAATAATATTGTTGGTGATGTTAGCTAACAATTTTCAATTACCGGAACTAAACTTCTCTTCCTGTAGACTATAATTGATAAGGGAAAATCGAAGTGGAACTTGAAAATAACACTTCAATTAAATTAAAAGTTGTTTGTTTATGAATAGTAAGTATATCAGTAAGTAATACAAGAACATCAACAATTACGGATTTTTGACCAATATCTAAGTATACCTAGTAATATCTTTAAAATAACAATTATTTATATGTATATGTAGTACTTTGTATACTTGTATTAAAATTCAACTTTCAGTTGTGCACCACCTACTCCGTTTCTCTGCAGCTTTCCTTCGCACAGTGGTTGTCTGGCAGAAATCGCTCCAAGCGATAAGACCGCCCTCTGTACTTGTATCTTTTACTGTATAATTGTTTTGTGTTTTCATCTTTTGTGTGTACAATAAAGAATTTTTATTATGTTTCTCATTTCCATAATACTCGGGTACCACCAGAAGGACGGTACCCGGATCTTTGGAAGGCTTACGTGGGGACACGGATCCAACACGCAGAGGCCCTTTGAGACTTTTAATGTGTTGTGGGACACCAGCCGCAGCCTGCCCATGACTGCACTATAGAGATACATCCCTGGGCAGTCCGCGGCCAATGTAGGACTATTGCAAAATATGGGAATTAAAAATCTGGTCTATGGAAAGGAGGTGTTCGGTGGATTGGTAGGTTGGGTCTATGGGGACTATGGACGTCTGCCTTTTCAATATTAAAAATTGAAAATTATGGCAGACGCGACGGTGACTCGCCAGTTCGGTTGATGGGCTCCCAAAAAGGTTACCGATAATGGCAACAAGGGGGCAACATCAGCTGAACGGCTAGGGGTGTAGAGAGGTGCGGCACCGGTTTCACCATCGCTGGCCCGCGGGCCCGGAGTGGGTTTCCCCGCTATTACGCCATTAGACACTTCCACCCCCGAGCATATAGCTCTGGCGGCTCCACTCTGGACGGCCAACAAAGGCAAGCCAGAGGTGGGGGATCCTGAACCTCGTCATTGTTCACTCCGAACTGCCACTGGGACAGTCCGAAGGTGAGGACAGGGGCCTCCCCCGGGAGCGCTCGGTTCCCGCGGGGTCGCTACTCCCCGACACCTCGCCACAAGGTGCCCTGCGGGGTGACTGACTGCACGGTTGGGATATCTATTGTAGATATGCCATCCGGGGGCGATGGGGTCGTCACATCCCTACGCCATGTAGATATGCCATCCGGGGTTATTATTATTATTATTTATATTCGTATATTGATAGATTAATCCCAGCAATGCATTTCAGTTACAGCATTTCATAACGTAATTTTCAAACAGGTTGCTGAAAGAATATAATATGTATATGTCGTGGCCATATCGTAGATTTGCTCATTTCATGATATGATCGATCATTTCACGAAATGGTCGCATTTCATGAAATGGCCAACATAGTTTGATCAGATCGTTAAATCGTCAACGTTTCACGATTTGGCCATCCACATTTGGCCAGATCGTATAAAATATAAAGAGTCCATAAAATATTAAAATTCAGAATATTCTAAAAACTTGTTTAATGTCATTTAAGTTAGTGCCGCGGCAGCGGCCGGCGACTGCTAGAAGCGAATCGTTTTTGCAATAAAAAACAGTTAGGTTAGGTTAGGTTAGGTTAGACTTTTATAAACAACGCACGAGCCGAGCGAGCAAAGCGAG
>CAJQZM010030148.1:0-20696 GCA_907164665.1 Colias nastes | reverse complement strand
CTGTAATGAAAAATGCTACGAGATTTAAACTTCAATAGAGATCTCATAACGTACTGGGCCTCCCCATCCATAAACGTTCAAAGGAGTATTAACATGAAATGCGACATCTGCTTCTATCAGCATGGCTTTCTGTACACCGCCACCGTCTTCAAAATTGACATGATCCTGGAATGATTAGTGAAATTATTTTGCAAGTACATTTAACTATATTATATCATTACAATCCCAGTAATAAGCCCCGGTGATTTTACTTCAAATAAAAATCGTGTTCTAAGTTCATCTTTTGCTACGTTATTTGTATCGTAGAGTCGTAGAGTTGTGCTACGCATATAATACTTTTTTATTAGATTTACAAAGCATTCAATATATTTACAAATAGGGATACTTCTAATATTTTGAATATGATATCTACTTATTAAAAATTTCTAATTATCTTTAACTGAACAATAACTGAATTCCCTAAAATGTTTTTTTTTTTTTTATAAAGTATCGTAAAAGACGGTTAGCGCACAGGTGCTTTATACAGTTAAAAAGTTGGCAACCTTTGTACATTGAGCTCAAGAAATAAGATCAACTTTTTAGCATACATTTTTTAGGAGATTAGAGGTGGCATCTCTGAAATTCTAACAAATGGCATAAAATAGTGCCTACGTTATGCTTACCGTTTTTCGTTTATGTTTTAGTATATTATATTTGCTACTAGATACGGTTTCATTTCTAATACGATTATTGTACATAATTGGATACAAAATAATACTAGTGGTAGAATTATGAATAAACATTTTAAATATTAAGTAAATTAAAGATTTTACATTACTATATAAGTACTATTTCACTCTATATTTTATCATTCAATTTCAGGGAGGTTAATGACCCCTTTACCTACCTTTAAAACTAACATTGCAATGTCATTATCAATTTTGTTCAAGTGTCTAAAATATTCGTGCGTTTTCATTTCGATAACTGTTATAACTTGTCTGAAAAAAATCATAACAATATAAAATATATAGGATACTACAATATAAAAATGTATAAGATAAAATATTTCGGAAAAACCTCAGTTTATTACATATTTTTCCTTTCACCATGCCATGATCAAGATCGGGCACGAAGAAGTTTCATCGTACTTACAGAGATAAGGAAAAACTTGGGCAAATAGAATCGTGACCATATTTTGTATAAATCAACGTCTCCCTCACCTTCCTCTCGCACAATTTAATCTCATGTCAGATATTTTTTTTTGGGGACACAAAGATAGATCGTTATTTATCTTTTTTCTGTGATTAAATATTGCAAAAATATTATAGTATGATAACGATAACTTCTTTCACTAAATATTGGCGGCTATGTTTAGAAACCTCCTTCTCAGAAATATTTAAAACAAAAAAATATTGACCGATTACGTATATTATACGAGAATAAATTAGGAAGAAAAATATAATTATAGAATATAACAAAATTCTCACGAGAAATTATAATAACAATAAAATCTAAAAACTAAACATGAACTCAATAATTCACAGAACAACTTATTTGAGACAGGAGTCATTAGTTTCGCAAATTACCTATAGACTATACTTATATATCTACATTCTAATCGAGTTTGAGACATCTTCATTGTCATCGGAAATTAAGGCCTTCCCTCTAAATGCCTTACCCATTAGCTGTTATCGATTCAGCGCCTACTTTCACAGTAATCGTCTCGCCTTTGTATCTTGCGAAGCAGCTAGCCGCCGTAACAACAATCCTGCTGCCCGTCAAACTTCCAGAACAATACCATGTACTATAAACTATTAAAACGTGATGCGGTATTTCTGTTATATTTGCGAGCAGATCACGTTCCGAGGTAAAGGAATATGAAATAGGTCCCGGCGCTGGCAAGTAACGATACGACGACGCCTCAGGCAGTATGAATAAGATATAGGCAAACCTGAAAATAAAGTTAGTGTTGAATAAAAACTACATCTCATATTTTGTATTCTATTGTATAGATATTCCGGGACTTGTTATGTGGTAAAAATTCGTCAGAATGATTTTCATAATATTCTATTTCTTTACTTATTATAAAAATGAAATAAATTTTTGGCATAATACTTAAAAGCATATTGCTTAAAAGACTAGATATTGTGTAATGGCAAACAAAATATCATTTTATATTTGCTTCTATATTTTTGCAATACGTATCTAATTAGGTACTAATTAATTATTTTTGCTGAATCGCTTGTAAGATCCCACTGTTTCTGTTTGATGTAGATTAATTAAAGAATTCAGTGCCTGGGCATTTGTTCCTTTTCTTTGATAAAAAGATAACATTGAGCCGCACCTATTCGATAAAATTTCAGATGAGCAAATCAAAAATAAATAACACGTTTTTAATGAGGTAGCAAATACAAAAAAAATATATATATTATTAGTTAAGACAAATAATTTATACTAATATTATAAAGCTAAAGGGTTTGTTTGTTTGTTTGCTTGAACGCGCTAATCTCAGTTTTCTCTCGATTTGTAAAATTATTTCGGTGTTAGACCATTTATCGATGAAGGCTATAGCCTTCATCAGCGTCAGCGTGTTAATATAGCCTATAGGCTATATTAACACGCTGACCAACAGGAGCGGAGCACTGCGGGTAAAACTAGTGAAAAATAAAAGTAAAACCATATTATATTATGAAGATGATTGTATAAGTTTTCATCCGATTCCGATATATCATAAACTTGGGTTCGAAACCGCTGAAGATTACATGACAGTTGGTTAAATGGAGTATGAAAGTTAGTATCGGAATTTGGTTATTTTCCAAGTGAATTTCGAAATGAAGTTTCGATTTACAGTTCCCATTTCCCATCAGTTATATTTTTAACGCCTCTTGGTTTGAGTTTCAGTGAATCGTTTCAAGTTAATGAACGGCTAACGATGTTATTATATCCATATAAAATATATAAATATACTTTAATTTGCATTGATATTAATGTCATAATATCCAGTTGTAATAATATCTACGGTACACACAGTTAAAACATCATTTCATTTTTTGTCTTTTAGTTCTTCACTTACACCCCAAACATAATATAGACCGTTATCGGATAAACTTCACATTATAAGGTGTTATTATAAGTCTGCTAAAATCGAATTTACGTGGGCAATGCCGCGCGTAATCTTGTCTATAAGTAAAGTTATATCAGATTAAATCATAAAGTTATTTATTAGAAAAAATGTGTATTGCTAAACCGATATTATGATATTACAAAATAATACGAATCCTCTCCGTAGCCTAAAGTAAATTTCGAGGCTTAGACAGTAATCCCTTATGAGTTTTTGTCCGGAACGTAACAGATTTTGTTCAGAGCGGCTTCTCTTTTACTTCCTCGCCATTCCAAGTGGAACTAATCTAGTGTGCCTATTATGTACGGCGAATGAACACAGCTAGTGTTCACGTTAAATCAATATTCATTTAAAAATAAACTATTCCCCCTTTAATACAAATGCTATTCAGGTTAGTTTATCAAGCGAGTAATATGGGAGTGGCATATAATTATCGATAAAAGGTCTAACAATATAGTTCACGTCGTCTATGTTGTTATGTGTGAATGTTTATATTAATATTTTTAGTATATAATTTCATATAGGTATACATATGAAATATATTATATTTTAATAAATCAGATATTTTTGGGTTCTTAATCAGACTCATTCTAAATATTCAGTCTATGTACCCATTTAAGTACGTCTTTCCATTTTCAAGCCACTTATATTGTAATCTCATTTCGATATCTGTTTGAAATCTGAATAGCTTAGCTATGCGAACGTAATACCCGTATTATAAGCTTCGTATCGCAATCATGTTGTTTACTTACATAGTCATCTTCAAAGTATGAATTTTAATGGTATTGATTCGTTTCAGTCGTTCTCCGCATAATAGCAAATATTTTCAAGAGTCGCTTGTTAGCAGCGAGATCTCGTCTCGAGACTTGATTTAAGTATGGAAGCGATAAACAAAGAGCTCTATAAAATTCTCAATCATACTTTGTAAGCTGTATGGCTGATATGGGGTTTATGCGTTCTGTTCATTGCGTAATATTTTTATTCGACGCCAGAAATTGAGTGGTTCTTAAGGCGTTGGGAATAAGATACAGTTTCGATTACGGCGCTTCGGATGAAACATGTTAGTCACGCGTTATTATGAGTTGAAGAATTCAAGGGTACCCTGCAAAGTTTGGAGGAACGTGTCTAAAACTATGTGCGTCTTTGTGCCATAATATTCTCATCACGTCCGCGGAAGGAAGTCGGACGGATTTACTTTTTTGTTTTATAATACTAGAAAAGTGTATAAGTCCACAGTGTACTGCGAAGCTCTTGTCCGTTTATTAAATTACAGTGTGCTCATATTTTATTTACTGAAACTTACGGGTGTTTTAATAATTTTCATTCGAAAAGTAATATTTAACAAAGAAAATTTTTCTTTGCTCTGCTAATGTAAAGAAATATCTGCCAATCTTCAATCTGAACCTGATTCTGAATTCAATTTTTTCAATTCATATTTTACCTCTATTTAAATTCGATAGAGTAAGGTAAATAATTAAAGGTAATAAAGTGCAAATAAAGTTGAATTCATATTCAATTTATCTGATAAATATTTTACCCATATATATTAATTAAATAAATACGATTCGCAACTGCAAAATGGTAATAGTTTCCAAACATTCCCGTTATTAAAAGGATAAAAGAATCATGCAATAAAGTTAATTGGCTCGGTTATTTATCGTGATTGCCCCAACACTTCTGTTCATTCAAGATAAAGGTCAGTCACATCGATCAAGGATCCAGTTAGCCTTAATGATTGCAGACAAATTACCCCAAGCTTTTACTAATCGCGTTGTGGTAATAACGGGCAATTATCGAAATTATAGCATCCAGAGAAACGTCTTTACAAACGCTTTGATTTTAATCTGAATTTTAACGTTATCAAAATTGTTTCATCAAGTTATTTTGGTTGCTCAAAAAACGGGATTAGATTAATTAAAAAAGTTTTGCACGAGGGACCAGAATATTTGATTAGGTCAGGACTATAACAATTTTCCTTTGTATTAATTAATATGAAGGTTTAACTTTATATATGTGTACGCATTTTTAATATTTACTCGTATGTTTAAATTAAACTACATTAAACCTATTTGATACAAATAAAATCAGCGTAATAAAATGTAAATAAAGTAAGTAAGCCATTACCAGTCGTGTAAAACATTTTGAAAGAATGTAAAATCAATTTAATTTCTTGGATGATTATTTTTCACACAGGTTGCAAGTTTTTTTGGCGTTATATATGTCTATGAGTGGTGCAGTTAGCTTCTGCTTCATCTGGTTGAGAAAAACAAATGTTTCAGTCTAGCAGATCTGAGGTCAATGAAAGCTGAACTACTTGCATGATATGTACCTAAAACCTCAAAATCTTTTTTAATAAGCAAATGAAACTATTCACAAACAACATTTAACATTAAACATCGAAGTGTACACACTTCGATGTTTATAGACATCTGTTTCATTTGCATATGGAATACGAATAATAATATTATCTTGTACAAGCAGTTTTATATAAAACCTCAGTTGTATAAATTGCATCTATGCATTGAAAAGGTTGAGTTTTTCTCCACAGGATCATTACTCCTCTGCGCTCTTCCAGCTATTTGGTTCGTATCTCGAGTGTTTCAAACAAAAGTTTTTAAACAAAAGCTGCTGAAGTTTTTGCTGTAATATGAAATGAATGCGGGGCTTTTGGTTCTCCCGCTTTTATATCCTGCCTGTTTTATCTTTGTTTATTAGAGTATGTATTAAAAATTAATGATATCATCATTGGCAGAAAATGTACTTTACATACATAATATCATGATACTAGTGCAAAATATTATTTACTGTTTTTAGATTTATTTTGTTAGGAAAACTCACGTTTATTTGGTGTTGTGATTCATTCTAATAAATAATAAGAATCAAGTTTAAATATGTTATGACATCATAAAATAAATACTATAACTTACGAGAGGCGAAGGAATAAGATGTTTCCACGAAAGTGTTTTCCTTTCATTGAACGATGAAAAGCAAACTAAACAATACGAATTGACTTTCTAGCGCTTTCTTCGTTTAAAGACCGCGTTGAGTTATTGGTTGCTTTTTTAAGTTCATTTATAACACCTTATAAAACTACTATCATCATATTGTCCATAATTTTTAAAATAAAGTACTAAAATGAAAAAATTGGACCGTTAAATATCATTATGTATCTTATTCTTTTGTTTCTATAGGCAATATTGCCCATTAAAAGTATTATTTTCCTTGGTACAGAGATTACGAACTTAGTCGTAATCCCTTAATTTATAATTTTTAAACAAATAGACAGTTGGATAGAACGTTATTGGAGTCTGTTCATTTATATTTTATTTGCACAAGATAATTGGATTATAATTCTATTAGCTTTGTTGATATATGTATTTCATATAGCTTGACAAAACATGTTGCAGTCTTCATACTTATTACTAAAACAAATCACTCTGAAATGCTAGTTTCAGTGTGGTTTCAGTTTGAAATAAGTTTACAGCATTTTAGAAAATTGTTTTTTTATTTTCTAAAATGCTGAAAATTGTTTATATGTTATTACAATTACAATAATTCTTCGACGCAGCTGTGAGATGTGCAAAAAAAGGTATTCTTTGAAGTAGCCCATCGTCGTCTGTGTTGTCAAATATTTTGTTTACATAATGTGGGCGAGCTACGCGGCGACACGCGAGGTCTCGTAGCTTGCGGCAGTCACGCGAAGGCCTTCGACTGTAGCAGACCGCTACGTCAACCGCCTACGAGGACTACGCGGCTACGTGATGTGGACTTCGTGCCTCTTTTTGGCACTGTTCGTAACAGTTCAAGGACGTGCGGTAAGAATGACTTTACTATTTTATTGTTTTCTTCAAATATATTTTGTAATATATTTACTTGGTTATATTTCCGTGCAAAATATTTTTATTTGTGTCTGTTTTAAATCATAAAATTGCTTGGAAGGACTAACTTATATTAAATAATAATTTTGGGTGACACGATAAAACAAACTAATTTTTTTTTACATAAATATTTATTTTGAAAGATTAAATTCTTTTATAAAGTTATATTATGTTGTAGCGTTATACATTTAGCATTATTGGAATTAGAGCAAGAAAAAAAGTATGTATTCAAATAAATCTATGCTTAGGCATTATAAAAAAAAACAACATTTAAGATAAAAACATCAAGTTTAAAATTAACATTTAAGGAACCTTATGCTTATAATTATTATTTTTATATTATACACGTATGGGAACACGTCGGGGAATTATTGTGTAAAATAAAGTACCTACCTTAAGATTTCCACGTGTCCTTTTTTGATCCTGAAAAAAAATCAATAATTCTAAAAATATATATCTATAAATATAAATTCATCCTATTTAAAAGGAATATGTAAGAACAAAAATAAAATTAAGTTAAGGACAAACAAGATGAATAATAAAGACGTAAATCAGATGCGGGTACGGTACCTCTCTTCATACGGGTTACGAATCAGAAATAAAAATGAAGGCCTCAAAAAAATCTTATTATGATAATAAGAATATTGAGATTTCGTCAATCCTTACATCATTATAAGCTTTTTGATTTAATTTGAGTTGATTTATGGACGTTTCGCTTCTTGGACACTTAGAAATTGTCTATAAAAGAATATTTATAAAGAACGTACCATCTCAGTAACATTATTAGACATTAGACAAATTGGACATTAAAGAAATAAGGAATAAAGAAGTGAAAGAGAAGAAAATGAAAACAGTTCATCCAAAATATAATTAGTAAAGAATTCGTTCAAAATAATATATTATCTTATGTCGCCAATAATACTATTTAATCTTATATTGCTTTCTTAGCGATATCTGCATGCGCTCAATTGTTTTAATCCAATTAAATATTCTCTTGTACTTAACTATTAATAACTAATTAGCAAGGCCGACATGATAAACTAATGTTTCTTAGAGCACATTATATGAGATACCTTGAAGAGGCTTAAGCGTCCTCCATACATGATACAGCATCTCAAAAGGAATTGAGTCAATGAATATGTAGCACTTAAAACTGAAACGCTCTTCAGAATTTCATGCAAACGCCATTTATAGATAATTATTATGCGTAAAGTTTAACATGTAGAAGTTGTAAGCATTGAAATGTATGAAATGAGTTGACTGTAGACTAAGGAATAGACTAGATAACGCGTTTTGAGATAGACATTTTGTTTGATAAGAATATCCGAGAAATGTATCCGTGATTTCTTAAATTCAAAGACTTTTAAATTGTCAGGAGAACGGGTGGAAACCCAATACAGCAAGAAGGCTAATATATTTTGTTATAATCTTAATCCTAGGTTCTTCTAAATAAAAAATCTCCATTATTTATTTTTTATATAATCCGAAGCTATAATCTCTGATAAATTACTGGTTTAATTCTTTTATATTAGATTCTATGAATATTAATTTCTATCCGAACACATTTTCAATCAAATTTAAAATGACTTATGCCAAGTCGATCGTTAAAAGCTAAACTGCTATCAGTTTCTATCAAATCCATTTTCAATTTACCGGAATGGCTAAATCAGAAATCTAAAGCTCAATAACAAACATCACATTGTTACTAGATTGTATGTCAATTTAATTATTTATTTAAAAACACAAGCACACAATAATTGGCTTTACTATATGTAATTAGTATTATGATTTTTAATAGTAGCTGTAAGGTTAACCTACCTTTTATGAATTAAAATGAAATAAGCTCAAGCCTAATAACCTACATAACAACTTACTCCTTGTTTAATGCTTAATTCAAAACACAAACAATAGTATCTTCAAATTTGATCGCCATAGAATCGATTGTTGAGTTTGCTTTATGGGATTCTGGAAAATTGAAGTACAAACAGCGTCTCGCGCTTCGATATCGTCAAACGGAAATCCTGTTTTATAGCGGAGCCGAGATGAAATCATAAAACAAAAACTGATGAAATGACATTGCTCCATTTATCACATTTTCTGTCTTACGCCCAAATTACTTATTTCATTTCGAATTGGATAGGAAAGCGTAAAGACAAATTGCTAAATTAAATTCGTTATTTGAGTAGGTACTTCTTTAATACTTCATTTAGTACTTGAAGGACGAAATGTTGTTTAATATAAATTAAGAATTACGCTCTACATATTAGAGTATATTGTTTTTTTAGTATTTAAACTGTCAGCTTATTTTTCAGGTCGCAGAAATTTAAGCTAAAATTACATGTTTATAACGCGTCTTACATATTTTGCAGACTTATCAATATTCAGGCCTCATACAAGTTGGTTTTGGCATAAGATATTTTGTTCAAACTCCATTATAATATTATATCTTATTCAAATACAAGCTTTATTTGAAACAGAAAAGATGATTTCAAGTCTTATGACGGATATAATGTGATTATAATTCTAGACCAAGAGAATAAACTAATTAACTACATTAAAAATATTTATATAATAGTCTTATAAGTAATAATTTCTAGAAATATTCTGTACATATACAGGGAAATTTAATTCATTATGAGTATAAAATTAAACTACCTGGTCTTTGTTTTCAAATGGTTGTTTCTTTCCAGTCTCATCGATACATCAAAATTAATCCATATCCGTTCAAGCTGCTAACATACATTCAGAAATGTTCTTGTATTAATTATAATATTAGTATGGATTGCAACATGAGCCGACGCGATAACGCTACGTGTAATCTGCATAGGGTTTGAATTATGCATCGTTTTGAATGATAATGGCTTCTAAAATTACAATGACTATATGTAGTAGCTACTTGCTCGAATGCCGCATGCGTACAATTAAAGTTATGGGGGTATAAATGGAGCACGATAAACTATAATTGGGTAATTTAGACTTAACCGACTGCTGCGGATTATTTGCTAATCTCGTTTCTAGCTTCTGATAGCAAGTTTTGTTCTATGTTTGACATTTATTGAATTATTCCTATTATATATATTATGAGGGCTCTAAAAGATATTCGAACACATAGTTAGAGGTATATTTATTAAGTTTTTATCACTATATTTTATAAAACACGGTGGAGGACCTTCGCGCGGTTAGTGTATCTCACAGTAGTCTTTTCGCAAATCTAAAACTACTGCACTAATTTTCATTGTTTTCACCAATGGATAGCATGAAGGTTTTAGTAGGTATACAATATGTAAAGTTTTGGATTACGAGGACGAATCCGTGGGCTGAAAGCTAATTTAAGTGTATAAAAGCTCAAAATCTATTAAGCTTAAAGGAGCGTTAAAAAGCCTCTATATAGTAAAAAGCATTAAGATTTCTCTCTAATACCACACTTTTACTAAACCAATATGGCTTTGAAATAAAAGTAATCTTTAGTAAATGTTCTATCCAGTTTTCCTCAGAAGGCGTAATTCCAACTCTCTTCAAGGTGCAAATACTACAAACAAGGTTTCTTTGAAATCGACTGTGTATTTCTAAATCCATTTTATATATTTTTAAAAAGGCGTTGTTTGTTTTAAAAACATTCTGTGAAAAAAATTACATGGTTGGTATAATCTGTCTGTGAAGAAGGCGATTGGATGGTATTTTTCGTCAGGGAAGGATATAGATTTTCTAGTGTTTGGAGAAATAAATCCTGATAGTTAATAGTTAATAGGAATTTGTTTAGTTAATAGATAGGTATATGGCGGAAAAGCGCACGCGAATCAAGTTGCAGTTGAAAGTTTGTAAATACAGATTTGCCCAGGATTTAGTAAAGGACAACGCCAAGTCACGGTGCAAATAATATAGTATATTTAATAATTTCCATAGCTATGTAAAACTTCCCATATCATATTTCACTCACCAAATAATAGCATCCGACGCCCTATTTCCCTTTACTTCCATTCGTTTATTTTGCCTTCTGCCCCTAAATTAGCTTCGTCACATCCCTTTTGTATTCAATTCTTAAGAAAATGTACACATAAGTATAAGTTTGACGTAATAATAAGGTAAAACGTTAAAAAAATTCCTCCGTCATGAAAGAAATGCTTTTATGCAATTACCTAAATCGAAAAGCATAATGTTCCAACAAGATGTTTTAGCGAAAACATTTTCATTTATTAATCCAACACAGTTCACATTTGGCTGATGCTGTAAATTTTACATGAGTTTCTGTGTCGGTGTATCTTTTAAAGAAATTTTTTACCTTATCTGCGAAATATTTTAAACTATCTGCGCTTCGCGGTTTCACCCGCATGGCTCTGCTCCTGTTGGTCTCAGCGTAATGATATATAGCCTATATAGCCTTCCTTGATAAATGGGCTATCTAACACCGTAAGAATTTTTCAAATCGGACCAGTAGTTCTTGAGATTAGCGCGTTCAAACAAACAAACTCTTCAGCTTTATAATATTAGTATAGAAGTATAGATTGAAACTGTAGATTAGAATAGATACATTTTAGATTGATACATTTGCTATCCTACTAATATTATAAATGCCAAAGTTTGTGAAGATTGATGGATGTATGTATGTTTGTAACTCTTTCACGAGAAAACAACTCAATGGATTTTGATAGTAGGCAGTAATGTAGCTCATATACCAAAATAAAAAAATTAGCTATAGAAAAACATGATTTTTTCCACGGGTTCGTCCGCGGGTAAAACCGCGCGGCACAGCTAGTGTGGTATAATTCTAATGTAATCACGTTTGAATCAGTTGAATATAAAAAGGAGCAATTTACTCAGTCATCAGCGAAAGCGTAAAGACTTAATTGCTAAAGCAAGTGTGGATACAGTAATTGGATTAGCATATCAAAGCGATTCGAACTAAGCTCGTTAATTATATCTAATTGAGCTATTGGCGATCACTCTAGATCAGGCCTTTCATAGGTTTAAATTTCGATAGATAAGTTAAGATAAACGTAATTGTGATTAATTATATTGTTATAACTTATAAGGTTAGAGCGCATTTCCACATGTATTATACCAGTGCTATCTATTCTATTGGTGAAGCTCCACAGTCATCAGAGTTCCACTAACAATCGATATAAACTCAATTTAAATCGACATAAATAATACACGGAGCTAAACATTAAAGAGTTTGCCAATTTAGCAAGTCCGTATAACAAGTGTTTAATCGATCGTAAGGAATTCCGTAGTGAAATTCCGAATTACGTGAAAGCATGTTACCTTCGGGCATCATGGCATGTACGTGATTTAATGTTAATTAGCTACGTGTAATCTTTTCCCGTGTCGGCGCTAAGTTTAGTTATTTACAGGGTATTTTATGACATCGATGCTTTGATACAATGAACCCGCTACTGGATTACTCTTATATAAAGGCAGAGACTAAACTTTCAAAGAACAAAATAAAATAAATTTTGTGTTACTGTTTACTGTTTAGTGTATGTATATTAAGAAATCAAAATAATTGTTATTCGTGAAAATATAACCATCGCGATGGAAGTGTGCGTGTTTCATAAGCGTAGTGTACCTATTGATTGATTGATTGATAGATTCAATCAAATAAGCAATCAAACCATAGTCTAAAATATTATGGATGGATTTTATATTCAAAACATACGTAAAAACGTTTACTTTTTTTAATGATATTTACAATACGTCATGGAAAAAGTTCAAATAAGATACTTTGATTTTGAAAAAAGTAATCGGTGAAATCAAGTTAGAGCTGCTCCCGCTCCAGTCTATAATGATCTAAACCACCGGACTGCACGGATAGGACGCGGAGAATTTCTAGAACAGTTTGAACTTTTAAACTTGTACATTCCAGATGTAGTTCATTAGCACACAGCGCTGGCGCATTCCGCTTCTAATTTTTCACTCCTTTGTGTCTACCGCTGACTTGTCGGAGTTGCAAGCAATTTTAGATACGGACAAATTTGAATGGACTTGGAAGTTGCCGCAATTGCAATGTTTCTATTAATTTGCGATTGGAATGTACTTTCCGGATCTAGTTCTGATGTTGGCAGAACAAAATTTAAAGTTATTTTTTTCGACTTTTAAGTATTCACAAAGTGTAGCTAGAAATATATTAAAGTTTTTGAGTTATTTATCGTTACTGGATTTATTTTATGTTTTTATTTATTGACATTCTACTATTCAATCTAACAATATACATGCAATACAATATTCAATACGAAGTAGATTACGAGATACGATGACAGCAAGTTATTAAATATTTATTTTGTACAGGTGAACATCAGCAACACATGGGTGCTGCCTGAGGAAGGCTTCCCCGTCTTCTACCGCTACTTCAGGGACCGAATCTCCTGGTACGAGGCTGATGCTGTCTGCCAGTTCCATCATGCTAATCTGGTTACAGGTACGTTTCACGTCGATCATTATTTTATTTTATTGATATCCAAACAACTTATACATAATTGTAGTATCACGAACAACACGAATCAATATTCTTCGATAAAACCGATAAAGAATAACCTTGACAAAGGTTTTGTCAATATTAAATTTAGTCATATGTTGAAAATATATTTTATTAACTATTTAAAAACGCATTATTTTATCATTAAAATTATTAATAAAGAACCATAAGAGCCTTAGCTCAGTACGTGAGAAATTAAAATTATATCACAGTAAATAAAGGAGATTAGA
Source organism: Colias nastes (assembly GCA_907164665.1). NCBI lineage: Eukaryota > Metazoa > Arthropoda > Insecta > Lepidoptera > Pieridae > Colias > Colias nastes. The sequence goes on along the minus strand of CAJQZM010030148.1, from coordinate 7,016 downwards.
AAAGTACTAAAAGTAAGTATGAAAAAAATATATAAAGAAGACGTGAGTCTAACAGTGATAACAACTCAAAATACCGTAAGAAGATGATATACCAGGAACCATTTTAGTAATCTATGCCTTTACGCTTACAGCTCAACGTTACAAGTCATCGTCCACAATTAATCACATACCCACTCAGGTTTATTTATGATACACATTTAGATTTATATTTTGTTATAAAAAATAAATACAGATCATGCACACTTGAAAAATGCTCTACACCAGAACGCACATTTAATTAGACAATTTATTAGATATAACTAATCGTGATTTTGGAGTCTCTCTTAATTTATTTAGACTAACGTAAAAGTTTTTTTCTATGACAAAAACAGAAGAAACACAAAAATCTTTTTTGTATAAAATGATATCGAGTTTAAAAATGAAACGAGGGCTTTTGCAGGAAACAGAATTGTTTGCTGTAATGAGCACTTAAAAGCAATTGGGACCATTGTTTTAGAAAAAAATGGGTCAGAGTTTGTGAAAATAGAGCTTCATTTCATGCTGAGGGCTTAGCATTTAATTGGATGAATATTGTAATTTTTATGTCGGCAGTTCCAACTGCAAGTTTAATTTCGCTAAGATATAGGACTGTGTATAATGGAACTTTTTATTTCTTGAAATGTAATGCCCAATTATAAAGATAGATACTATTAAAATATGTTTTCTTGTTTATATAATGATGAGGTATAACATCTAAAAGTCTTTTAACTAATAATTCATGCAAGAAATCTTTCAAAGCCAAATAAGCATTATCATATTAACATAAGAGGTTGCTGTATTCAATTACTCAACATCAAAAAGAAACAATATCAAAGAGACCGTATAATACTGAAGTACATTTATTATATTATTAAATAAAAAAACGTATTAATATAAATTTTGGATTATTAATACATTTAAAACATAAAGCGAGACAACATAATAATAGTAGAGCAATATAATATTATTATCTCAGTTATTTGCTGAAAAATGATGTCGGTTTAAAATTCTAACAAGAATCCAAAAAAATAATACAAAACAGCACAATTTATGTACTTCTTACAAAAATATGACTATGGGGTGCGTGATAATAATTAATGTTAAGGGTACAGTACTAAAATATCGTGTGTTAGCCACATGACTTATCTTCTAGAAACTCGTAACACAGTTATGGTAGGATTTTACTTACACGTATATACATTTTAGTATTGGGAGCAGTCGTTAGGGGTAATCGAGGACAGGCCAGTCCAGACCCCATTACCTTGATGTCACTCGACTCCACTCGAGATAGCAGCCAGAAATAAATGTACCGCTCGATACCATCTTTAATACTTACGTTGATGTTATATTCCAGTTTCGATTTTACGATTTCTAGTGTAATATATTTTGGGTAATGGAAATTGTGACTGTCGTTTCATAAATAATTTCGTATCTATCTTTATAGAAAAAATGTTATAAATACCAATTATCTATTGAGTGAATCTTATTTAGAAACAAAAATAGTTCATTATGTATTTGTAATAGTGAGCTGGAGTATACTGATAACTGCTGATTGGAAACTTATAAATAAAGTCAGACTTATAAAAGTAAATATATAATATTGTGTTTAACGTTTAGGAACTTTTACGGATTTATCAAGGTGGTTCTATGATAGGTAATTGATGTCTTTATGACGAGAAAAATCTGTTATTTATTAATATTTCATATACATTACATTAATATCAATACATTGATACTTTATTCAACGTTTTGTTGATTTGTGCTCTCATTTCTCCGACTAGTTGATCTGGTGAAATTGCTAAATTCCAATCAGATTCACGTCGAACGACGGTCGCAAGCGTCGCTGTATTGTACTGGCAGGCAGACAGCGTTGAAATATTGCTACACTGGAATGACATTTAGATTTACGGATCAAATTTTAAACCTTCAGCCTAATTAACATAGATAGACTGCAAATAGTCTTAATGTAGGAAAACGAAAAGCTCAATCAATTGATTCGTTAATATGAGAATTGCAAAGACTTGCTTCACAATCTTCTTGAAATTCCGTTATCAATATCTACTCTACAGGTTCTTTGATTTATTTCTTATTATTATTGTATATAAGTTGTACGTGCCTACTTGATAATGGAGCGTGAATAGCAAACACAATTTTCATCATCCTCAACATCTCTACGAAAGGGACAATTATCAACAAATCATATTGCGAATAGTGTAGCATACAACATACAATAAATATTAATTAATATTTAACTGCTGCATACAAAGTAAACCATTTACATACCAACACGTGTCAGTTTGAGCTCGGTAATTGGTGTTAAACTGAATAAATAACAGCTAACGTGCAAACTTTGTGCATTAGGCAAAGTGCAATTAGTACCACTGTACTTTTTTTACTGTTACTTTTTAGACTGCTACATTGTATTTTAGTTATACTAAGTGGGGCCTGGTGACCCGTACCACAGGTTCTTCAGAACCCACTTCGGGCACCAGCTCTCATAAGGTTGCCTAATATATATTATGTTTTAGTATTATTCATCCTTTGTAAAGCTTTTAACCCTTGTGAGAGATATAAATAAATGTTTTTATTTATTTATTTATTTTATTTACTTTAAACTCACCAACGTAGCCATTTACTTTATTCAAATAGACAAAACAAGAGAGGCTTCCTCAAAATTTTGTTTCACGCTTTGATGAAACGTTGTTGTTTATATCATTGTTTAATATATGAAGAATATATTACGTCAGGGGATTTCAATAAGAATAATAGATTTACTAACTCAACTTACTTATTTATATGAATAAGGAAAAAAAACATGCACAAGTAATATATATCATGTACCTACCTAGTCCGTGAGTCTGAGGAGAAAATTATTTACATTTCATTGTAGTATTTAAGAGTTCATTATATAATACGGGTAGCAGTGACACAAGGGATTTATAAAGACACCACACCGTCATAACAATGATAGAGGTCGGTCCTCAATAAAAAATGATATAGGTAAGATATTCAACCCTTCTTACCTTCGTACCTTCATCACTTTATCAATTTCATAAATTATAATAAACGCTTTTCGTTGCCCTTACGATAACAAAATCATATTTGATGTAAGTAACCATTTAAATAAGAAACTCAATTTACTCTAAGTGCTGAAAATACTTTTTTTTTCTGTAAATTTTAAAGATGTTTTCAGTTTAGAATCTTTACTTTATTGAAAAAAAACCTAAGACGACACTCACGCACTTACAAAATTGCGATGTTTGAAAATATGGTTAGTAGTAATTCAGTACTAAGTATTTAGTACATATTAACACTGACTATTTTTTGTTTATCAGCATTAAATAACGTCTTATTCATAACAAAGAAATTCTATAAATATTCTAGAATTCTTAAATACATACTTATTTTAAGCACTCAACTTCCATTTATTAAAACAATGAATATTTCGTCCCCGAAACAAATATCAGTGCGGGGATCCTTGACGAGTTCAATTCCATCTCATTCCGTTGTTTTGTTGCTCCTTCAAACATCTTGTTAGGCAAATCCTTCGCAACATAACGCTGTCTTGTAAATGAAAACTTAAATTGGTTCCGAAATTCCAACGGAAAATTTATTAGGAGATTCAGAATTCGTCAGCTATAAATTCTGTTTTATATTTATTGTATTTCAGATATAATAAGATTCTTTTGTTTTAATTATGGTTATTTTTGTTTAAAGCATAACTTTCGAATGTGGAAGTCGTTCTCCTATTTTTTTTTAATCTAGGGATCTTGTAATGGATCAAACGGACTTCATATTTGATAATATTTTAGCGTCGTAGTAGTCGTCTTCAAGTACGTATTTTTCTCCACATGTCGCATAGAGACATTTTTTTCATTCTTCATTCCTTTTATATACGGATAACTGAAATGGTTGGATATACATATTATATTTCGACATACTATGACTACGATTTTTAAAACAAATTAGGTACACAATTTATCATGAAACCTTTATCATTAACACACATAATAACTAATAAATAAATATATAATTTACCGCCGTTAATATATTTTATGACTAAATTTTTCCTAAACAACAGAAGCAAACTATCGGGTTTAACAGGCTATGAATAAGAGGATCCTTGTTTAACAAGCCAAGTATATTTGTATAGGATAAAATGATGTTTTTGTTTGTGACACGAAAATGGAGATTCGTCTGTAAACCAAAACAGGATTATATGATGTATTCAAGGGGAATATTATTAGAAGAAAATTAACTCTTTTGGTTATAAGAATAAAATACGAAATAAACATGTATGATGTGATAAGAGAAACTCAACCTTTCAAAGAACCGAGGTGGTGTAAAATATTTTGTTAATTTATAATTATTAAACAAATAAATTAAACGTTATTCAGATATAATGCAAAATGTAAAAAGTTGAATTATATCTATTCATAATGCGTGTTTTTAAAGTGAAATGTCATTTTAAGCATAGTAGAAGCATTCTTGATTTGTATTTCATTATAACATTTATCTTATTGCAAAAATAATATTGCAAGAAAAACTGGATCGAGCAGATTGCGAAAGTTCCGTGTCGTACCATTAAACGCGACGGCTTCGAGTGACATTTGACCCTTAACCGTTTATCGTGAAAGTAAATCATTGACGTGGAGATTTCAGCCCATTGTGAAATCAAAGAGCTTCTAGAGACATCATTCCGTTTTTTATTTATGGCATCGTGATATATTTGTGTAAGTCGTGATAAAATTTTGGGGATCTTGAGAAATATATTCCTTTTGCTTTCTTTGCTTTAATTGTTATACTTTTATCGATAAACAATGTCGTGTATATAACGATTTATAATACATAAATAACTTAGATAAAATCTAAAGTTTCTGTGCATTTGGTATTGTTGTGCAAGTATAAGAGTTAAAAATAAATCTTGTACAAGTTACTTTGTACAGTTTAGATGTAGAGTTTCTCTCTTATCGTTTATTTCACCTCTGTTTAACACGTCAGAAGTTTGCACTTTGACTTCTTGATGTGATTAAAATCTAGAATCCAGGTCAATATTTCTACAATAACGGCTTTGAGTCAAAAGAATTTAAGTGTACATAAACGATTATTTCGTCCCCGAATCTCCAATTAAGTCTTTCAAATATACGTCATATTTACCATTGTTCTCTTAAATCTTTATGTATTGGCACCAAAGTAAAAGAATTTTCCAAGTTTTGTCCCGCTTATTCTTGTCACGATTGAGTTTCGTGAACTCCGCTTAGACCCTAAAACTTGCTCGAAAAACTTTCCAAGCTTCGCCAGAACACTTCGTATATTAAGGATATACTTATTAAGCAAATTGAGTTTAATTTGTTGCCTGCGGTAAATTAATTCTTGCTAATGGCTAAAAGCTTTTATTATGATTACAAAGATAAGATCTAAAGATAAAAGGTTGTTTAATGTTTATATCAGCTACGACGCCTTTATTGACCTACTTAAATTTATGGGCATATCGTTGAAAACGAAATGCGTCAGTTTATTATTGTAATATCATAATTAATTTTGAAACACAGGTTACGTAATGACCACTGCTTTAAAGAGATATGACAAAATTTGCACATGGAAGTACTGTTTATGCAACATGAGTATTCAGTGTTATAAAATCTATTTAACACGAAATATATCAAATTTTCCTATAAATAAATTTAATATAATGTTCGCTTCAGAGTTGCCATTGCCGTTGCAAAACTTATAACAAGGTTCTGTTAAAGTATAATAACTACATAATTACAATATTTGTAAGTACATTGGAGAGTGATTTTCCTTTGTATTGCGAATTGCAACTATTATCAGCTCTTCGCTAGCAAAATTCAATTAATTTGATGATTCGAAATGCAGATTTAAATGTGTTCATTACCGTATGCGTTTAAGCAATCAGTTAATAAGCTGAATTACTAACAATAGCCAATGCTGATTTCTGACTCATTAATTCAAATTGTTTTAAGTAATATCTATTTGGACTTATTAACTTAGTAATTACTGGACTCCAGAATCTAGTCTGGTTCTTAGACATTTATTATATTCCGACTTCCTCAGCTTTAGAATGCACAAGGTAAGCAAGAACAATAGTGTTGATTGCAGGTGTCTCAAAACGCTTGTTACTGAGGGTAAAAGACTCGCAAAGTGTCGTTGGCCAGAGGCACGTACGAGTGCAGTCTCCTGATAGAGATACGGCCAGCTGTGGATGTGATGCTGCTGGTTGCATGTGTGAGTGTAGACTGAAACTTTTGAATCAGGACAGATGAAGCTTGTTAACAGGTCAACTTTTGTGAGTGGGCTATTCATAATTGGAAGCATACCGCTTTCTTCTGTTACTTTTTAAGGCATTTCAATCATTTCTTGTTAGTAGTTTATAGGGATACAGCCAGAGACTGATCCATAAATACGAGAACGTAATCATCGATAATGTAACCTGTATACGGTTTTCTCATGGAATACTTATCCGATCAAATCTCCAGGGAGCCCTATTCTATATTTCGTTCGTTCACGATAAGTGAGCCCAATAACGAACTTTATTATTGAAGCGTCTCGAGTCCTAACAAACGAAACTTGATGAATCGAATTATCTGCTCCCCGAACAAACACCTTCATTAAATATTAAACAATGAAAGTAAATCTTCCAGAATACGTTCATGGATCCATTCTATGATAAAGAGGAATGGATATAAAACTTTCTGAATATACATATTATGTTCACGAAGTTTAATATAATCTTAATTAGCTCCCCCGAGAATTTTTTACGTATGAAATTTTGAGTGAAATTAAATTTCTTATTTTATAACGCTCCAATTATTTTATACAATATTAAATGTTTAATAATGAAGTAGAAGTGACTTGGACAATTTGTAAATTATGTTTAAATTCGTGTTCATTTTAATATTCTATATTACTTTCATTACAAATTTTATTGTAATATTAATATAGTTTTTCAGACACAACAATTATTATAAAGACAGATG
>CAJQZM010030147.1:0-10867 GCA_907164665.1 Colias nastes | reverse complement strand
AACGGCGCGGATATAAATTGGATGGGTGACTTTTTTTGCAGTTACTCTTTAGCTTATATTTTCTACGGAACCTTTAGTGCGGAAAATCCGACTCGCACTGGACCTACATGAATGTTTCTACATTATGCTATTGCGTATCTCATAAAGTTTCTGAGGGTCATTATTGTACGCTATAAGTAAAGATATTGCAAGAAATAAGGGTTAAAAGGTTATCTTGTTTTACCAGCTGTTGTCTGTAACTTCGTTCATCTTTCATTTTGAATTTAATTAATTTGCTTTTAACAAAGTTCTCTCAAAGCTCTTTTTAATTTCAACGTTTCTAAATTTCTTAAATGAATTTCATTGGTCATTCATTTAGATGTGAATACATAATAATACACTCTTATGTAAGTAATTAAACTGCGCATGTTTATAACATCACAACTGCTTGAACGGTGAAGAAAAACATTGTGATGAAACCGACATGTCGAATAATCAAAAGTTCGACGACATGTGACATTCACCAACCCGCACTTGGCCAGTGTGGTGGATTATGGCCTGTACCTTCATAGGAGGCCCGTGTCCCAGTAGTGGGAACATAATGGGCTGATGATGATGATGAATTGTACCTACAAAAGTAAATGATTAATATTCTCTTAAACCACGAATATGGATTTTATGTTGTAAAAACAGAATTTTAATAATAATTCCATATTGTATCTTCCCTGTGTTTTCAATATAAAGATGGGTAGTATAATCTTATACTAATATTATAAAGCAGAAGAGTTTGTTTGTTTGTTTGAACGCGCTAATCTCGGGAACTACTGGTCCGATTTTAAAAATTCTTTCTGTGTTAGATAGCCCATTTATCGAGGAAGGCTATAGGATATAAATTATCATCACGCTAAGACCAACAGGAGTGGGTCCACGCGGGTGAAACCGCGTGGCACAGCTAGTATAGGATACATTTTCACTTTCTATGCATACCTACATAGAATATTCGAGCACACTATGTCACATTACTCCACTAACCAACTAATCTCGAACGCTAAAATTTGCACACATCAAAGAGACAATATTTTGATAGTTTGGGGATTAGGGTATTTTGTTGATCTTATGTTCTAGGCAACTTCTAGGTCATATGAGTTGACATTTAACAATTCATTAACATTTTAGGATTTGTATGAGTAAGTAACTAGTTTATAAACGAAAATTCATAACGTAATTAAAATGTTACATACAAATTCAATTATTTCGTTCCGTTTCAATGACTTATTAATTATTTTAATGGGCCAGTGTACTCCGTATGGTATATTAAATAATACTATGGTTTGTGGTATAGTTTATAATTGCTAGCTGTGCCACGCCGTTTTTCCTGCATTTCTCCGCTCCTGTTTGTTTAGCGTGATAATGTTATAGCCCATAGCCTTCCTCAATAATTGGGCTATTCAACACTGAAACAATTCTTCATATCGGACCCGTAGTTCCTGAGATTAACGCGTTCAAACAAACAAACTCTTCAGCTCTATAATGTTAGTATCTAAGATAACACCTATAAATCTTATAATACTACGATTGATTTCAATTTCATCTATTTTTACACAACATTAGCACAGTGTACTAAACTTTACACTAATTTGACATAGGTTTACTGACACACAAAATGCTGACATTCGTGACTGACATTTTATCATCTGACAGTGTTTGTTCAGTAATTAGGACAGTGGGACGGACTGATAACATTTTCAACTGTATTTTTGTTACGTGGAGAAAGTTGTTTTATGGAAAACATGTGATGAAATATGATAAGCCTAAAACCTAAAGTTTAAACATGTGACGATTAAAAGGATGAATATTCAAATGAGAGATAAAATTTATAACAATATTAAACGTGTAGTAGTATGTATAGGTAGTATTTTACTAGATATATAGTTGGATACCACTGAATGTGCTACACACAATTTTTTATTCATTGAACTTTTTCAGGAAGTTTAAAACGATTTCCCATTAACTAAATGTTGAACACTCGAACGTTTTGTAAAAAAAGTTGTAAAATAAATTAATATTTCTGCAGTCAAAATTAGATCTTCACATTGTAACGGCTCTTACCTTCGTTCCATTGTTCGTACATAATATATCGAGTGAAATATATTGTATTCGACAAAAACCTTTGCTGATAAATAATTACGTAACATCATTTCCTTAAAATTTAAATAAATTGCATAAAATAATAAAGCTGCTAGATTTTCGTTCAAACATAAAATAAGTAGCAAAATACCTCATAGACCCGATAAAAATAATTACAGTCCCTTTGACAACGCTAGAACGAATCTCAACTCTTCTTTTTAAGACTTTTATTACGTAATTATAAAGAAATTAAAGCATCTGAGCTTCAGTACCTGTTGTACAAAGGGAATAATTAAGAAAATTCTAAGCATGTCTTAGAAGATTAGAATTTAATCAAAGGAATTTTTTCAAGGTTTTTGCTCCTTGTGCAATCATGTACACGTTTTCTTAGCTTTATACGAGATAATGTTTTCTTTTTAATTTTTCTCATGATATAACTACAATTAATTTCATAGTTTATTATCTGTACAACAATGATGTGTTTTTTATGCATTTTCTGCTGTAGTTTCATGTGGGTTGTTTTCAAATAACTCCCTTACTTATAACTATATTTCAAAACCAAAATCATAAAGCAGTAAAAGGTAAGATAAGAGAAATACCTACTGACAGTCAGATCCACAGTCTATAATCTATTTATCTAGAAACTTGCTTAAATCTTGGACTTTATTGTCAGCGCGCAATAGCCCGATGCTGCTTACTGACATTAGCATCGCTAGTTTGCATACCAACTTATAGACTTACGCTTAGTAGGTAACTTATAAACATGCTGTCTATATGATTCTGAAATACCACTTACCTCAACATATTATATAATAAGCCGGTATTAATGACAGTATAGGGATTTACCGCTCGCTGAAATTAGCAGAGCTAGTTCGCATAATCCACGTAATATTTGTTAGTCAAATACCACTGAATTAAAAAATAAATACAGGCAACACACTCATAAAGTTCCTAGCATCGTTGGTGTGTATGGGCAGCGCTGTAATCTTACCAGGCCACTGTCCACTCTGATGCCTCCTCTTATATAAAAAATAACTTACCTCAGCGGCTATATAAGCGGGTATCACAGAAAGCAGCAGTGACTCTTGCTGTTCCCGTTCACACTCCAACTTGACCCGTTGTTCGAGGCAAGTACGTGTCCCGGCGAAGGTGTTGCGATGGGCCCTTTCTGTCAGCGCGCGGTAGTATAAGCCAATACCGCTCGCTGACATTAGCAGCGCTAGTTCGCATATTAGCTGTAAGCGAATGAGTATTTTAGTGACCCGGAATAAAGTAAAATAATGATGGGGTAAAAACAAATAAAAATAGCCTTTATTACACAGGAATAAAGTAGTTTACGCCAGACAAACATGAGAAAAAGAAGCTTATTTGTAACAATCACGACGTAAAGAGTAAGCTCTAGATGCCAAGTTGCATCAAAATTGATTCAGCAGTTTTGACGTGCCTAACGCTCTTCCTACAAACTATGACATTTAAAATATTATACAACAAACTACTAAATTATATACTTTTCTTTAAAATACGATATGAACTGCAAAATGAAACTTATATTCCATATTAAATACATTAACCAAATTGAATTATGGGCGGATTCGATACATCATCGTTAAAGTTGACCTACTGAAATAAATTTTAAATATTTTCCATCGAGATTACTATCATGGAGTACAAAATAAATCTTATATGTTTCATATATTGATAGAGTAGTAGAGTAATATTAATATAGTGTATTTTACGTTTATTAAAATTAGTATAGATAGTACTTAATCGTTATGAGCTAAAAAAAATAATTTAAATTGTACTCAAAATTGCATTTTTACCAAATAATTAAAATACTTAATATTTGAATAAGTTTAAGGTAATTATGTCAGTTTCATTCTGTAATCTAACATCGCAGATACAATTAATACAAATTAAACATCCGTTGTTTTTGTTTAATTTGGATAGGATTTCAAGAGGTAAAGAAACAGGAAGATAATTCTAAATCAATTCGCCTGTAAACAAATCATAGCAACGTTGCCTCCTCGAACATTGCTTATTTTATTGCAAGGCGCTTGTTAAATAAGATCGCTATGGTACCTATATTTCCAATTTGTAGAATTGGAAGTTCTCAATAGATTTTCGGTTCGATGATTTATTACTGAATATTATGATACTAGATTGTTTTACAAGAAATTTATTGGAAAGTTCGGTATAAAGTGCAAACTTAAATTATAGGACTAGCAAAGGTTTAATTTCAATGCTATTAAAACAATACTGGTCTGCAATATCCTATAGGAAGAGTTATAGTAATAAATTAATGTTATGAATCATTACAATACATCATCATTACAATATTTGTACTTAGAAATTTCCTTATTCCAATTTTATTGATGACTAGCTTCCGCCCACGACTTTGTACGTGCATCCCCGTTATTCCCCGTTCCCGCAAGAATTTCGGGAAATCCTTTCTTAGCGGATGCCTACGTCCTAACATCTACCTGCATGCCAAATTTCAGCCCGATACGTCCAGTGGTTTGGGCTGTGCGTTGATAGATCACTATATCAGTCACCTTTGAGTTTTATAATATATAGATTGAATAAATAAATAGTTAAAACAACACCTAATATTTTTTTCTTCAGTAACTACCATATATGTATTATCATTTGCTGTCTTATTTTTCATTATCTTACCTGCTGATAAAACTGAGCCTCCTGGCCTTGCGGTCCAAGGCCTATAGCAAGGCCCATATACGCAAGGGTGAGGGCGGTCGCCATGACAAGCGCTATCGACCGCGCGATTGGCATCATTGTGTGTACCATCTGCAAGAAAGAAATGATAACGCAATTTATTCATTAAATCATTTATTTCGATGAATATTTTACATAATATAATATAATACGGTCATCACGGGGAGCCTGCTTTAAAAACACACGACTAGTAGGTAGAGAATAGATAAAATCTGCAATGTGTAATACTCGCGTAAAAAAAAACAAAAGAAACTAATTATTACCGATAAAGAAAGAATGATAAACCAAATGATCTGCAAAAACACCTATTATTTATATTTTTCCTTCATTGGACTTTATATAACAAATGAAAATTAACATAATAATATGTTGAATTGCAATAGACCTCACTGCTAAAATAACTCGTAATTTGTAAAATATTATAAATGCGAAATTATGTCTATCTCTCTGTTACAGGACATTAGATGGCTGAGCAACTAATCATGAAACTGGATCAGCGAAACAGTGAAATGTATCTTCCTGCTTCCACAAGGGACTTCTCACTTTCAGTAAAGACGCTTATAAATTTATTATAACATTATCTACCTATACTTAGCTCTTTCACTTATCTTTTTTTTATTAGGAAGTAGACAATAGGTCTTAATTGAAATGTTATAAATGGCAAGGGGTTTTAGATCTATTTTATTAATCATATAAACAATATTATATATAGCTATTTTGCTACATAAAATAAAATAAATTTATATATTTATTTTTTATGAACTCTACATAATATTTTATCAAGTTTTTCCTACTTATATTTAACAAAGACATTTTCATTTTCGCTAGTATGATAGAAAGAAGTTTAAAATAGTGTCTTTAATGTTTGTTAACGAGTTTCTAAAACAATATTTACAATTGCTCGAAGGTACAAGAAATAAAGTTTATCCTTATTGTTGAGCAGAAATAAAAGTTTGTTTAATGGTGACAATTAAAACTTTGCTGCAAGGAATAAAAATAATATAAAATGTACGGAAAAAGACAAATAAAATGTACAGAAATATCTCAAGTTCAAGCAAACTTGAGATATTTCTGTAAAAACTTTGTTATTTTTAGAAATTCAAATAGTTATCTGATTTTCTAACTGCGTAGAAGGGTGAGTATAAATTATGCTGATCCTAGTAAAATATAATAATTTATAATATTAATTAGAACTAAATGAGAATTACGTAAAATATTGCTATGAAACTTTCAGTTATCAAAGCGAATCAATATAATGATAATTATGCTACAAAATTGTATGAATATCTCCAAGACAAGTTCTTCTATTTCTACCAATCATACCACAGAATTATAATTTACTAGCAAACCGGGCGAACTCCGTTTCGCCACCAGAGACACATTTTCTTTCCTATAAACCTCACGGAGCCCGAGACCATTCCAACATTGATTCCAACGAATGCAAAACCGTGGAAATCGGTTCGTTCGTTCTGGAGTTTTAGCGTCAGTAAGGAAAACCCGACTTATTTTTATATAGAAGAAGATTAAGCAACATCCATTAAAAAAGCTGACGGCTATATTCTCTAGAAACTTTTCCAATCTTAGCACCTAAAATAACGCTTCAAATGAACGTTTTGTTTGAAAAATTGTACCATAATCAGTTTTAAAGTAATAATGCTACACACAGACAATATAATATCTCCTTGTTAGCTAGATAAAAGCACCTTACATACATATCAAAGAGATTTATCACACCGCACGCTCCCGCAAATTGCAATCAACGTTCAAAATGGAATTCATTCAATTGAATATAAAGAAAAGGAACACGGGGTGGGATCGGAATTCAATTCCACATGGTCATAGTAAGAATACCAACAGTATGGCAACTCTGCATATTCGTTTAAATTATTACCTACGCCTCTACTACTACCACTATTAAAGAAATGGGATTATTATTTTGTAAATCTCTTTCTTATATTGTCATTTAAGGCGTGGCTATAAGCCGCGACCGTTGAACAATGGACGTTTTAACTTGGAAGACGTTTCATGTGCTCTTTGAAGAGGGCACTCGCTACTGTCAACACCGCGACGACTGCTTACGGATCTCGCATGTTTGTTGAGCGTTTTCGAACGTTTTGTAGGTAGTTTCCGTACTGTTAGTTTGTTTATACTGTGGCGTGGTGAAGGCCAATGGTGTTGATTATGATTTCCATTACGCATAATTGGTCTGCAATTGAAGTCGTGCTATCGATAATTTCTGTGTGTGATGTAAAGTATTGTTGATGGTTTTTATCGTTTTTAGTGTTTTATTCGGTTTTTATGGTCATCTAGGTAATGTATTTTTGAGGTTATAATTGAAAGTAAAAAAGTAGGACTAACGATTTAATTTGTAGAGAGAGAATGGTTTGACCTCTAAGGGTTGGACATTTGAGATTTTTGGTAAAAAAATTTTAACCAAAAAAAAGGAATAGGAAATATTCTAGACAGGCTACGCGGTGTATTTTTTTTTTTCATTTTTCCTCTATCAAAAAATGAAAAAGTGGATTAAATCTTAGTGGTATGTTACAAATCATCAAACTCGATCAACAGTTTTTCAACAAACTATATACATTTCAAATATTCACGTCCCTATCCAGATAACAAGACCTTTTTTATAATCTCAGAGCATCAACTGAGAGAGGTTATGCAAATTTATCTAATTATGCGGAGTCACCGCTCGCTGTATGAAATTCGTTTTATTTCAATAGAAATAATTTCAGTTTAAATGTATGCTCATAAAAGAACGAGAAACAACACAAATTAAGCCTCTCTATTTAATCACAAAAATATCCCAGATTTCCCGAATTTATCCTTTGTTTTTCACGTTAAAGAATTATTTTTATACATTGAAAATGCTTCAATAAAAGGAAAGATTTGGAGAACGTAATTGTTCATTTTATTTACCTTTAGGGTGTATATATTTTTTACCTCAGCTTACGTATCATGAATTTTCCTTATAGAAATATTTCCTAAATCTTCTGTTATACTAAAAGATACAGATAAACGGTAGACACAAACTAAAATATAAAAAGTTCTACACAAACTATGTATTACATGTCTATCTGCTACGCTTTTAAAATACACTGAAGAATTGAAGTCTAATATCTTATAATTTGCATTGATTTTAATCTTAAATTCCTAATTAACGAATCATCATCACTACATAGTATAAAACAAAGTCGCTTTCTCTGTCCCTATTTCCCTATGTCCCTTTGTATGCTTAAATCTTTAAAACTACGCAACGGATTTTGATGCGGTTTTTTTTAATAGATAGAGTGATTCAAGGAAGGAAGGAAGGTTTTAATATATAATTTATTAGGTTTTAGATAAAGCGGGCGAAGCCGCGAACGGTAAGCTAGTGTAATATATAACTTTGTTCACGTTTAGTGCGATTCTTTGACTCTACAATTGTAGAGTCTAATAAATATTTATTTCAATTTATCTGATAAATTAATTATCTATCACGACATTCAATTAATTAAAAACTTATATAACTAATAGATTCCTAAATTAAACCACCAATATATTATATTCGATATAAAGACAGAAACCTTATCATTTCGACACCAATCTTGCGTACCTACAATAACATTCAATTAATATTTAATATGGCCCTAAAGCCAAACTTCTGCGACTATGTGATAACCTCTGATGCGAGCTTAACCCAATTCATATGAAAGCATTTCTCAGACCATTTTAATAGAAAGATATGTTTTTGTACGTATATCTATGGGATAACGCCTTTAGAGATGTTTAATGCTTGATAGATTTTAATAATACATATAAGAATATTACTTAAATTTGATTTGAAATTCGTAATATTTATTTAGAAATGAAACTATTAAAAGTTTATTCCTAATGAATACTCACGCAAAATTTCAAAGAAATAACAGAATTACACGTATTAACGAAAAAAACTACCTATTTATTTATTTATAACCCACCAAAAATATAGAGTCACGTAAAGTATATTCTCATGTTTTGTTTTTGTATGTTATTTATATTTAATTCAAAAGAACGTACCTACGTTACAATATTCTATTTCTGAATTTCGCTCACTAATATTATAATAAGTAATATTTTGCTACTAGTACCTACCGGTGCTTGATAGTAGCACCCAAGGTGGTGCTTACCAGCACTGAGTGATACACCTCCCACTCTAACCTACCCACAAACCAACTCATTAACTAACAAGTATCAGCGCGAACAGCGGCAGCGGTGCGTGGTGAGTGACCATCAACACACCAGCATCAAGTCTAGTGGTTATCAGCACTGAGTGATACACCTCCCACTCTAACCTACCCACAAACCAACTCTATTACTTACAAGTATCAGCGCGAACAGCGGTAGCGGCGCGTGGTGAGTGACCATCAGCGTCCCAGCGCCCAGACTGACAGTTACCAGCACTGAGCCGGTCAGCGCGAACGCCTCCCACTCATCGGCCGCCGGTAACAGCGCGAGCGCGAGCACGCATAGTAGTATGAACGAGATGACAGACAGCGCTGTGATCGCTGTCACTTGTGCTGATAAATCCTGGAACAAAATTCAGATCTAAGTTCGTGGGAATGTTATTTCAACATTATTTACAAGTTTCGTACAAATATTCGTCTAACCAATATATTTGGTTTAATATGAAAATTAAAACTATAAATGGAAAACCATTAATTGTGCTCGTTCTAATCATTTAAATCTTTTTCTAGTACCTAATGTTTGTAAATCTTTAAATTGATTTCTGAACAGATATATCTGAAACTAGGTACTGTAAATGGGTGAATTCCCGAGAAATTCAACCAGCACAAACCGCTAGTTCCCGCAATCCCGGAAATCCCACGGGAACGGGAACTATACGGGTTTTTCTTTGACTGCGCGGGCGAAGCCGCGGGCGGACACCTAGTAAAATATAAATATAAAAACGACTATAAATTTTACGCTTAACAACTTTTTGCATTTGAATGAAAATATTTGCATTCGATAACTTTTAACTCAAGTGGGAATGAGTTAGAGTGGTTTATACGTCTCTACAATAGAGGAAGGAAAAATATTTGCGTGTAAATATGAATAATAGGATTGAAAGTATTGGTCTATAAATTATTTTATTTTTATCTCAACGATTTGAATGGATTTTATAAGTTTAACATTTGAGTACCTATTTTCAATTTTTGCGTTCATCGGTAGTTTAAGTACATGAATTACGAAAGTAAATTATTGTATTTAGAGAGTCTTATGTAGTTGTTCGATCAGAAATCGGCTTTTATATTAGAATTATATGACAAGCTTCTTTCTTAATTATTTTATTTGATCACAAATGCTGTAAACAGGTAATTTAGTGAATATAAGACCTATTGATATGAATATTGTGCAGAGTTAATAATATTTTATTTATTTAAAATGCCAATCTATTTAACTAGCTAGTGTCGTTTTGTAGAGACATTTTATTTAGCAGTTAGCAGAGAAATAAATCCTTACAAAATTGCATCAAAAAGAAAGACAGCAAAGTGCATTCATTTAATTAAAAATTAACTATCTACAAATACGATTTTCAAGACAAATCTTGAGAATGTACAAACCCTCTAAATGTTCTGTCCCTAGTGAAAATCCGACTTTAATAAGAATGAAGAATGGACTTCCGTATTATGAGCCTGGTATTGCAATAAAACTGAGACAAAGGAAAGTGATCTCTCTTTGAAGTAGAGAAGGTATTCATTCCTTTGAATGTAAGAGAGTTGAGAGATCCGAATGGTAACGCAATTAAAAGGTATAGAAGGTGCCATCTTAACCTGGATGAGTACTTTATGGAGTTAATTTTGTATAACACGGAAATACTAGAAATGCTAATAAAATTCAAAATGTATGGAGCATATTTTTCAATATTATATACTTGGTCAATCTTTATTGTTTTTTTGTGTATTGGAAATTTTATTCTAGGTGTTAATAATTCTATTATATTGTATTAATTTAGTATACATTTTTTTTTTCTAATAGTCATGGTCTATATAGTTTTATATTTTTCAAT
>CAJQZM010030145.1:3375-20929 GCA_907164665.1 Colias nastes | reverse complement strand
GTAAGAATATTAATTTCTTTAAAGCAACAGAGTAAAGTTTACATTAAGTATTGTATATGGACATGACTTTAAAAGAGCAACTATGGAGTTTCTTGCCGGTTCTTCTCCATAGATACTGCTTTCCGAATCGGTGGTAAATTTAAAGAATGTAATGACGATTCAAAAGTGCTTCTGGAAGAAGTCTAATTGAATAAATAAATGTTTGAGTTTGAGTTTGAGTTTGAATTATTAATTTGAAATATTTCTTGTTAACTTCAATTACTTTGATGGCTCTACACCTTAAAAATGTAGTTACAACATAATAAATACATTTAATTAAAAACATTGATTCGTATTTTATTTGCTGACGGTACTTACTTACGTCGTAATAGTCTTCGACGAGGCGGACGCTCACCGAATTGCGATGTTTGTGGTGTATTCGAGAATTTATTTGATCATCGAGTTCCGTTGGATCATTTAATCACATAAGTATTAGCTCATAATGATTTAGATTTAGGTTTTATTTAGTACCTATAATATATCAGTTACCTATATTTGCAAGTTTTTAACTTCTGGTTAATAATAAGTATAGGGTCATTTTAAGAATAAAATTTTATAATATCTGCTTGTTGTTCATTTGTGTAACGTCGTAAATTATTGGTAATATATTTTTGAAACATGTCACTTTAACGAGATGGCCACTACAGGCCGCCAACATCGACCAATGCTATATAAGAAAGTAAGTATATGTAAGTAAAAAACATAAAAGAAGTAGGCATGAGAAAAGATTAAGAAAATATTCAAACGCTATATAGTAGGTAATTCATAATGACATAGGCTGGGTAATCCATTCTCCTAGTGCTTCCATCAAGGGAAGTCGTAATGGAATCTGTGAATCACCCGAACTAATTAAACGAATCAAATAGGAACCAATTACGAGGCACCGGCCGCCAATGCACGGTTTATAGGGATTCTCATCAGTATGTTACTTTCATATCACGCAATGAACCTATGCAGTAATTAGTATTAGATAGTAAATATGGTTGATGTTATTTGTTTACTGCTTACAGTAATAGTTAAACACATAATATAAACAAGTAAATATTAAACAAAATGAAGTTGAAAGCACATTCGAGCTTTTGGAAATAGGACCCTTTTCTTTTTATTTATGCATTTTCTCTACTTACTATGAACATTTTTCGTGACTATCTAATTCTCAACGTTGTTATAAATCACTTTTGAACATCTGAGAATGTATTGTATAAGTAACAGGTTAATTTAAAAGAGCTTGTATAGGTTAAGCAGGTTCATCCTTAGGATTTTTCCATTATTATCAAGTATAAAAAGAGGCAGTCAAGAAGAGAGATTGTGCCAAGCAAAATAAATCGCTTCACTTCTTACCTCAAATATCAATCACTACTCCACAAATTCTTTCTTTGATGTTGTTTAATCAAACGTTAACCAAGGATCCCCTAAAATTGAAATGAGCGAAGTAAGTCAAAGACAGGAAATTGAAATAAGCGAGGGAATTTTATTATGGCTTGTGGCTTCACATCGGATATAGAAACTCGAGTAATCTTCCTCTGGGTTACTAAAATTAATTTCCAAGATGAGAATCTCGTCAAAATAATTTCAGCTTATGAAGTGTACTTGATGGAAAAATTATAATTCTTCCGGATTAATATTGTTTTTGAAGTACGCAAAATTAATTAGTTGATTTAACGTTCAAGTCGTTTTGAAATTTCGTTAATAGAAAAGGAATTGTTGTTAATCTTCTATCTTTTATATTTTCTTGTATCATGGTAATAATATTATAGCAAGACCGTATATGTATTTAGTAGCTAGGAATATACCTAGATTGGAAAAATTTCACATAGGATTTTTTTAACTTTTAACTACATACAACATAAGTATTTAATAGTTTAACTGAAATTGGTACCTAAACCATCACTAGAATTTTTTTATGTTTTCTCAGTTCTTTAGTCTATCTATTATTATCAATGTTTATCAATTGTTACCTTCGATATATGTCGATTATTATTCAATTTATTTATTATCTACAGTAAAGATACTATTATCTTAATCTGCATTAATCTGGTCCGCACTCAGTACGGCTGAAAATCGGCCATAGGCCGGTTTCGTATAAGTGTGCTTAATATTTGTGGGGGTAAGTTTTTTCTTTATCATGCCCAAGAGAGTGTAAGATTTAGATTCATAATATTGTAGTTGGGAAAAGAATCAAACATTACATTTACATAGAGCACATGCTTATGTAACTACTGTAAGATACTTCATAGACTAACACCGAAGTAAATAAACTTTAGGCTATATGGGATGAATTGACATGAATTTCTTTACTTAAATCTCCGTTTAGTAAGTTAAGATAAGGTCTAAATTTAAAGTTATAACTCGATTGTTCATTATTAACATGTTAAATATATTTTTAACGTGACTAGTGAGAGAAGTAAGGCTGATGTTAAAATATACACGCCTAAAGATAAGTTAAAAGCAAATGTTTTATTTATTTTGGCAAAATTTAACATGTGATTCTTTCAGTTTTAATTGTTATGCTTTGGATCCTGTTTCAAATCAAAATTTAAACTTTACATCAAAAAGAAAAGAACAAATTCAGCTAATTACATTTATATTTTATATTATTTACGTACCTAGTTATTACGTTGTATCCTACCGCCTACGCGAGTGTTATTATTTCATTTCAGCCTGACTTTAATCAGATGAGATATTTTAAAAACGTCCTGATATAAATAGAACAAGCCTTGTTGGAATTTATTGCAAAGGTGTTAATCTATATATATAAAACTCAAAGGTGACTGATATAGTGATCTATCAACGCACAGCTCAAACCACTGGACGTATCGGGCTGAAGTTTGGCATGCAGGTAGATGTTAGGACGTAGGCATCCGCTAAGAAAGGATTTCCCGAAATTCTTGCGGGAACGGGGAAAAACGGGGATGCACGTACAAAGTCGTGGGCGGAAGCTAGTATTAAATAATATCAAGTTTATGAAATGAAAAAATAAGGCAATTTAATTACTTTAGTTTCGACCGAGAATCGAATTCCAGAGCACTTTACACTTTCTGAAAACTGAAACAAAATACTAGAAAAAACTAAGACTGTTAGCTTTTAGAAAACATGTTAAACTTAGTCCGCATTTTTTTCATAGACATTATATTATACAGTGTTCTTAACTGTAACACATCCGTGACAATGTTTATCATGAATAATAATTATTTTATGACAACACTTTTTGGTGTTTATCGTCTTTAGATAACGAATAAAATATTTTATTTAATCTCTACTGCTAGATTATTGTAAATTGTATTGATGCCGTTATATCACATAGTTTAAACTGACCTTAAAATCTGTATCTTTTTAGTTTTTATATAGGCTACAATTACCGAAGAACTTAACGAAGTAATAATGATAATAGAGCCGTAAATACCTACATACGTTTAATAATTATATTTAATTTATATTACATACAATATGTTACGATGATAAATTACTTTTAAAATTTTATTGTTTTCAATTATAATAATTAAAATTGCAAACATGCACACTTTCTCTTTCAAATTTTGAGCGTGGCCAATGCATTATGCAAATATGCATTGCTATATTCAAAGCGAAGGTGTCACCATGTTTTAGGTTATTTACCTATGCCATATGCGACCTTCACGTTGATACTTAGTTATTAGTTGTTACTAAGTTATAATTTAATTAATAGTTTGTAATATCATGTGTTTGTTATTAGAATATTAAATTTTATAAATTTGAGGAATTCCGCATAGTAACGCGTAAGCTTAGGCCCGAGGGGCACCATCAATTATTGTAATCGAAGATTCTTAAAATGAAAGAAATAATCTGTTATGTACTTGCTCTTAATCCTAAAAAAAGATGTGGAAGACATCTACTTCGTAATTGATACATAAACTTAGGCAATCATCATGAATTTCCGATGACATCTGAAACTGAATTTTTATAATTTGCTTACTTTATTAAAATTATTGGAATATCTACTTAATGAAAGATTAATGCATCAAGTGCACAAATATTTATAAGCTTTATCGACGGCTAGCATATATCAATAGATAAAACATGATATCCAAGAGCTGATAACTATATCATGATAATGTTTTATTAGTAAGATTATCATAGACTAGTAATCGGGTACCATTTAGGTACCTCGTTGGTCTATTCATTAGAAATACGACTTTTGGAGGATTTTCGTAGTTTAGAGTTATGTAATCTAACTCTATATCATTAAATATACCAGAATAACCAACGTTACCTTTCTTTTGATAAAAACAACCACAAAGCAGTACCTAGCAGTGGCTTTATTCAGTCCATTTTCATCAGGTTTCCATAAATGTATGAGAAAATAGAGTAATTATAAATTAGTAACGTCTTGCTATTCAAAACATTCCCTCAGATTCAATTACATACATACCTTCTCTCCTTAATATTCTTGATATTAAAATTCCTGAAAGAAACATTGTCAAAAATATGTGAAAATATTTTGTTGTAACAATTAATTAAATTTACGTTAGTGAATAATAATTTCCGATTGATTAATTGTTTTTCAAGACGTTAATTAATTGTTTCTCATGAATATTTTTTTGATTTTATTTTATTACTAGGTTTCCGCCCGCGGCTTCGCCCGCGCAGTCAAAGAAAAAACCCGCATAGTTCCCGTTCCCGTGGGATTTCCGTGATAAAACCTATCCTATGTCCCGGGGTAAAAAGTAGCCTATGTCCTTTCTCGGGTATCAAAATATCTCTATACCAAATTTCATGCAAATTTGTTCAGTAGTTAAGGCGTGATTGAGTAACAGACAGACAGACAGAGTTACTTTCGCATTTATAATATTAGTATGGATTTGTCAGTAACACAAACTCAAAACTGGTTATTGATCAAATTTATTTATAGAAAAGGAAAATATAGTAAAAAATGGCTTGTAAAAATAGATGAGGCCAAATCCTATCTTTGTTTAAATTTCCTGATTCCTTTGATGTAAAATGATTTGAAGTCGAAAATAATAAGAAAACGGAAGAAATCACTTAGCTTTCTTAACTTTATCCTTTGGCAGCGTAAGTAAATATCTTGTGAAATTTATAAAGAACGTATAGAACATATGAGGACTTTAACAAAAAATTTTAAATGTTCAATGTTTATGAGCTAAGCTTCTTCTTGAAGATGTTTTTTTTATTTTTTATTGAATGAATGATAATATAAGGAAGTTGATGAAGAATTATTCTACATACAAATAAAAAAAAATAAAAAATGTAGAAACAGTATAATAAAACTAGGTAAATTAAGACGAGAACTATATTGCTGAATGAGGAAGGGCTGCATAACAATCGCTTTGATAGGCATAACTTTTTATGCTGGACCTTTGGCGGTGAAGTTACCACTAAACCAATAAAAACAATTTCAGCCATTAGGCCAGACTGAAAATAAGCACTTTTGCACTTTCACGAGTCTAGGCAACATAGGTTCCTTTGCCACAACATCCTTTAATTTTTATTATGTGTATTATGTAAAGTGCATTATATTTTTTTTTATATAAATTGGTTTTTCCCAACAAATTTATTCTTTCTTTCTTTCAATAAAAGTAATGTTCTCAATGGTTTACAATTATTTACATGATACATCATCGGTCGGTCATCAGTGGCCTGCCCAACTGAAACGGATTTTATAAAGACTAGGGATTAAAACCCAGCACTTCTTGATACTCGCCTCTATCAAGGTGCACATTATGGATAGTTTATATCATGAGTGAATGCTAAATTTAACATTATGTACCTCGTTTCAGGTGAAACGAAACCGACCAGATGGCTCAAGAGGGTTCCAGTATGGAGATGGGCACCAGTGACCAGGTAAAACATATATATTATTATTATTATTAGCAATATTTATATAGAATTATCTTTTTTATCTACTTATGATTATATTTATGATGTGATAGTGACACACAAGTTTGAAGAATACCTATGTCATGTATTATTACAGTATTTACTTCAGATTATATAAATACTCTTAACACAACTTTTGGCTAACTAACTGCTTACCCCGGATTGACCCGACATAAAGAAATAGCCTATCATACTCTGTTTAATAAATAATTAAATTTCCTAATGAAAAAGTTAGAATATGATACGTTTCACTTTATTTATGTAATTTCCTAATATTCTACGAAACACGGATTAAAATGATTATGTGCTTATTTAAAAATTTACACATTCAATTGTTATCAATTTAATACAACCAGAGATTACTTAATAGATATATACTAGAACATAGTGTTATGCATGTACCTATATGTATATTAGTTATTATCTAAAAATGTAGGTAAATAAGAGATCGAGGCGCGAGATACACCCAGTCACTGTTTTTATTGCATAAAGACCCTAACGAAATAATTAAACCAATAAATCTATTATCTATTATAAACAAGAGAAACATAAGAATTAATTATCGTAAGCCGTTAAATAAACAAAATATAAGAAAAACCACACTAGAAGATTAAGTCAAGTATCGATAACCCCGACTTATAATAATATGATAAGATTGATGACAGCACTAGAGAGTAAAAAAAAATATAGTTTAGTTATATCAGTAGAGCAGTGAACATTTAAGATGATATATTAGAAAAATTTAAAGGATACTAGTGTAAAGGTCAGTGATAGCAATATGATATGAGAAATAAGGGATAGTAAGTCATGATGCTATTTTATAATGTTACTTAATTTATTTGAATTTTGTTTCTTAATGATGGCCCTCTTTAGTGAAATTTAATTGTATTGTTGTAATTCAGTATATGTTCCCTAAATTGCAAGACTTTATGTTCCCAAAACTGTAAGTCTTTTTTCTGTAATTTTCATTCATAATTTTGTTAGAGATATGATTAGGTACTTTAATCGTCAAACAGTAGATATATTATCATACGGTTGTTTACGTTAATTCTGTCAAATATAAATCCTAAATTATTAATGAAATCCGGGTATTTAAATATTGTGTAGATTTATGGTGTTATATTAATGATATTTATTATGTTTTTTTTATACATGAAATTATCATCAATATTTGCATTCAATAATTGCAATTGAAAAAAGTAGAGTACATTCTAATTAACGTAAATTTTCTATATAAAAATTATTATAATAATAGGCGAGTTGTACCTAATTGCTGTAAATAATAATAATTTAATAAGTAATTCCCCTACAGACGTAAATCAAGCCCAAGCCACATTTTAATTTATATGTAGAATTGAAATGAATCCCGCAGATATGTTATATTTTGGACGTCTTAATATTATCTATCTATAATAATACATTCAACAGGTCCTGGTCGCCGCCAAGAAGTCGAAGAAGTTGATATACATAGTCGGTTTCGTAGCCATGGTCGCTGCAATCGCCGTGGTGGTGACTCTAGTGGTCGTGCTGTCTGGTAACGAGGGGGACGCGGGCGTGGTCACAACAACCACGGCCGGTCCGACAACGGTAACGACGACCACGACAACGACGACGACCACGACCGTGGCACCGGATCCCGCGCCCACGACCGTAACGGAGCCGACGACCATACCGCCGATAACGGAACCATCTCCACCAGAAATCACCTTGGATGATATTCTGAACGGAGAGTTCAGTGCCGCTTCCTTCACAGGATCTTGGACTTCAGGTATAGTACAAAATATTAGTAAGTATCATTTATGAAATCCACAATTATTAAATGTACAATAATTTATACATGTAGGTAATAACCAATTTACATAATACATAAAATGAATTTATAAAAAATTGGTTGTCTGTAAAGTCGGTTTACTGACGATAGTTGAACGTGACAACGGCCGATTGTGCTTCTTTATCGCTCGTTCCGCGCTCTCGCTTGCACTTCAAGCCTTACATGGAACGCCTCAGAGCGAGGTAACGCCGCATGAGTCATGTTTTTTCGTGCGTGCAGCCGGCTCTATCGAATTATAAGACGTTTGTATGGATGTATGGATGTATGGATGTTTGTTACTCTTTCACGTAAAAACTACTAAACCGATTACAATGAAATTTAGCACACATATAGAGGGTAACTTGGATTAACACATAGGATAGTTTTTATCCCGGAAATCCCACGGGAACGGGAAATATGCGGGTTTTCCTTTGCAAACGCGGGCGAAGCCGCGGGCGGAAATCTAGTTATAGATATAATTCAATGTTGTTCAGTTTTCCAGCATTAATGTTCATTTGAACGTCCTCTATAGCATCTATAGTTCAACGAAAACTAAACAACAATGATAAAAATTAGACCAACCTTTCTTTATATTCGTGCCAAGTATTGGAATTACTTTACCTGTAAAAATGTTAGATCTAATAAGAAAAAATAGCGGTAAATTCCTTAGCACGTGCCAACATATTGTAGAATTCACTAGCTACCGTTTTCAGATAAAGCTTAATTAGGTACACTAAACACGTAATAATATTATATCAACACAGATAAATTATTTAATTGACTTAGCGCTATCTGCAATATTGATTGTATCATTAAAACAATTTATATGACGTGTATGTAGGCGTATACTATTACGGCCATATTTTGTCCAGTATGTTTGTGAAATAAAATAAAATAATGTGAAAAAGCTACAGATATCCAGAAAAGCTCTCGCGTTTAATAATATACTGTTAATAATTTAAAGAAATAATTGTAAAATAAAACGCGTTTTACATTTTCATACTGTATAAATATTTAGAATCGCCACTTTAAAATGATCTTAAAATGTAAATTCAAAGCTCCCAGATGTTTTCATTGTCCATTTATAATAATAGTTATTACGACAGCTAATTAATTCAGTAAATTAACAGGGAATTGAATAATATTTACATTTAATGAAGATAAGTTATCTAGAATTAATTGAAAATTTAATAAAAAAAGTCAAACAATTTAAAGTTTCAGGGCTAAAATATCAACTACACTCCGATGTCCGCTTTAATTTCTCTTAAATATCCGTTGAAAGTCTCACCAAATTCTTTCACCCGTTAAAATATTTCGACACAGATATATATTTTTTTTTTATTTTATTTATTTGTTTATTTCAGGCAACAAATGTAGTTACAGTTAAAGGTCTTAATATAACTTAAAAACTACGGCCCATATGAACTTAAAACTACTTAAATACTAAATTAATACACGCTATGTCTTCGGCGTGTGACGCGATTCCGGGGGGCCGGGTATCCGTCCGCGGAAGCGGCGAAACACAACTCCCTGCGGCCAAATCCCTTCGTCCATGTAGACGCTCAGCTTGGCGGTCGGTACTCTCACCACGAAGGAGTTGAAGCTCACTTTATGGCGAGACTCCAGCCGTTCCACTCGCAGACTCAAACCTGTCTTCGCATGCAAGTACTCGACAACATCTTCAGTCTTGGTACAGTAGTGCACACGAGACACGTAGAGCGGCGTCGTCGGCACCTCTGCGCGCATCCGCAAGTTTGGATCTTTCGTTGCGGTGCCACACTTGTTCTGACGAGTCAGCTTCCTTTTCTTCTGGACTTTTGTGAAGCCATCCTCGTCGATATAGAAACAGAAATTATATTTTGTTTACCAATGTATTGAAGACAAACCAATACATTCCAACAATAATTATAAGAATGTTATCTTTTGCAGGAAACGAAATATTATTCCGTAATGCGAATGGCCATCTCGTGGTGTACAATGTTGACGAAGACAGCACTACTATTCTGGTCGCCAATTCATCAGTGGTAAATATTTATTTTATAATCAACTAGCGACCCGTCCCCGGCTTCACCTGCGTCTAAACCCAATAAATGATATTATACTAAAACCTTCATCGAGAATCAATCTATCTATTAAAAAAACCGCATCAAAATCCGTTGCGTTTAAAAGATTTAAGCATACATTGGGATATAAGGACAGAGAAAGCGACTTTGTTTATATATACTATTTAGTGATATTCCTAGAGTCAATCAATATTTTTATTATTGGTTAGGTTGCATAGCTTTAGAACTGAGAATTCTGTGTTTAGTTCTAAGTAGAGACAGACAAATTAAAAATAGCTATAAATATAGTTATGGCTTGTTTTGACTAAAAGCACACCAATAATTTAATGTGCCACTACTACACGATGGGTCGTAAAACCCTTTTTGGTTAATTTACATTAATAAGATACTTGTTAACAGTACGTTATTATAATTAATTATTAAGTTGAGTGCTTTAATTAGTCATCTCATGTTTTAATTCTTTTAGTTCTTGCAAAACTCATCCATCCTTAATGAGGTGTCTCCAGATGGACGTTATGTGGCTCTCTCTTTTAATGAAGTTCCGGTAAGTTTAATTTCTTCCTTATTCGAAGTTTAAAGGAAAATTCCTTTAAATATTAATAGATTGTATTAATGTTTGCTAGAGTTTAAAATGATGCTTTTCTTTTTTAATGAATTCTAAATAATTTATGGAAGATTATTTCTGATTAATGGCTATCGTAGTGTCTAAAAGAATTTAATAGCTTTAAGAAGCAAAATTATATTGTCATTATTAAATTCAAGACTTTTGTTCACATATTCACGATGACTCATCATGATCATAAATTATTCACGTTTTTACGTGACCTATATGAAAGAAAATAACGTTCTTGTAAAGGCTATTAAAGACTCGGGTAACTCTTAACAAAACAGCCTATGAATAAATATGCTTTTATTTCCAAAGAATTTCTAGTATAAATAATCTATATAAATTGTTAGAATGATATTAAATGAGACATCGCCAGCTAAAAGCTCCATAAAGCGAAACGTGATCATAAATAATGTTCAATTTTCCACTAGATCCTCGCGAATCCCTTTTAATATTTTTGGCTCACATTTCCTCGACAATATTTCACAGTTTGTTAATGTTATTTATGTAAATATAAATAAAATTTGGGTAAATTCACGGTATATTTATGTCGCCACACTATGGACTTGACTTTATGTGAAAGGGAGCTGAAATGTGTTAGCTTTTCTAGTTAGCTATAGGCAGAATAACTTATACCACTAGGCGTATCTAGTGACCCCAGAGCGTATAAATTATGACTATATTTAGACTTAGCTGTAAAAGGATTTATCAGCATATAATATAGACAAGCTACCGTATCCAAATTTGATTATACCATCGTGTAATACAATTCTGTATGTAGGTACCTATATAATATGATATACCTAATACGTGCAAAAAGGATGCGGCAAACATGATATAATATGTGCAAAAAGAAAACAGCAATAATTTTACCTCAAAGCTCTATTATGGTAATTAATATATTTTAATAAGATCGTGATTTACCGTCTTAGAAAATGACAAATTTGTTAAATATACTTCAGATAAAAACATATCAAAAAATCTGTTCAATGAACTGATTCAAGAAAAATACTTAAAGACAATAAATAAATAAATAAATAAATAAATAAGACTACAATCTTGACCATACAAATACTACTTACTTACATAATATCTTTTTGAAAAGTTAGTTTAACTTTATTTTACAAATCATACAAATTAGTTTAACAAGCTTCAAATCCCACAGATTTACAGACACAGTTTCCTAGCCCAATACGTAATAGTAGATACTCTTATGGGCAACATTACCTACATTGTTCCCCCCGGAGTCGATGTTAATGAAGCTGGTCTCCAGAACTTTAGATGGGGACCTTCTGGGTCTATTGCTTTTGTATACGAAAACGATGTTTATTATCAAGCCTCTTTGACGAGCGAACCCGTGAGGATAACTACTAGCGGGCAGGATTATATCTATAATGGTGTGCCTGATTGGGTGTATGAGGGTAAGATATTTTATTTTTTCTTTGTAGAAGTAAATGTTTGTTAAATTATTTTGAAGAAATTTTATATTTGTTTACTTTTTAGTTTATAAGAATATTAGATATAATGTTTTATTGGTTGTAAAATCAGGGTAGGTAGGTATCGTATCTAAAAGTAAAAAAAAAATGGTTATACTTAATTAGTTTAAATAGTCAATATCCAGATTTAATCTGCCGTTTTCAATATAAAAAATTCAATAATTTGATGACGATCAAATCATTAAATTTCTTTACTAAAAGTTTATAGCAGTGATCACGGAACGCATGACTACAATTGAACAATAAAGATTGCGATATAACATGATTGATAACATTCTATAAAGAGAACAATAATTCATTTAAAAGCTATAAAACTAAAATTAAATTCAATAATAAATGATTAATAACCATAATTTCAGAGGAAGTATTCTCATCGAACAACGCTCTTTGGTTCTCAAGCGACGGCAATCGGTTAGCTTTCGCAACGTTTGATGATACCAATGTAAAGATTATGAAGATACCCACTTTTGGTATTCCTGGACGGGTTGAATATCAATACACGTATCATAGGGAGATACGGTATCCTAAGGTATAGTAATTAGTATTGATTGATATAAATTGTCCCTCGCAAACAATATTAAATCGGCGATACAATTTTTTAATTCTGCTAAGACGAGCGTTAGAAACGCTCAAAGTACCAAAAGTGCACATTAAAAATGTTTGGTAGTACGCATCATCTTGAATAATTTATTATTATTTAGCATAAATACCAATCAAAGAAAAGTTTTCCTAGGAGGATTTTTATATAATATAACTCCGACAGATAACTCTAAAATTCTATATTCTAATTAATGCAATTTTATTCAATAAGGATAATATAAAGATTAAAACCACTAAACAACAATTAAATGCGAAGTTAATAATTGCATACACAAATTGAAACTTGCCTTAAGCAGTTACAGTTTCGAACAAGATTTAAACTTTAATTAAACCACTAGCTGACTAACTTTGTGTTGCTTATCATTAATATAATAGCTTTTCATCTCATTTGCTGTGTATTGTCTATTCTAAGTCTATTCAGTTTCTAGTACCTATATGAAATGTGCCGTCATATTTAATGTTCACTATACAGTGAACATTAAATATGACGGCAAAGCTACGCGCGGAAAGCTAATACTAGCTTTCCGCGCGTAGCTTTGCCAACTTTGTTGAAAACTTAAAAAATTATATACTAAAACCTTCCTCAAGACTCTATTTTAAAAAATCCGTTGCTTAGTTTTAAAGATCTAAGGATGGGTAGACAGCGACAACGAATTTGTTTTATACTATGTAGTGATTAGCTAAAGCCCGCGGCTTCACTCGTGTTTTACTAGAATATAAGTTTAACTACTTGCTAATCCAGATTTCTCTGTACTAAATTTCATAACTTAGATGAGATCACATTTCTTTTGAGGCCAGACGAAGTTGACGTAGGTCAGTTAGTATTAGAATACAAACAATTAATATGGGTCTTACTATTATAAGATCATTATAACAATGCAACTCTTGTTATGAAATAATAATTTCTACCATGGTTTCCTCGAATAGATATCTACACAGAAATAATAATTTTAACTATTGTATATTTTCAACTGTATCATTTTCAGTGAAAATGTATCTTTCCGTGTTCCTATAATAAAAGGTTTTTTTTATTAATTTATTATTTTATCAAAATTTTCAGTCCGGTACAACGAATCCCACTGTGACGGTATCGGTTCGTGACTTGAACAGCGCTGCTCAAACTGTTTATAACGCACCAACAGATCTTAATCAGTAAGTTGCGCATTTATTTTTGTTTTTGTAGAATTATATAGGTACTAGGTTTCCGCCTGCGGCTTCGCCCGCGCAGTCAAAGAAAAACCCGCATAGTTCCCGTTCCCGTGAGATTTCCGGGATTGCGTCATTTTCCCGGGATAAAAAGTAGCCTATGTCCTTTCTCGGGTATCAAAATATCTCCATACCAAATTTCATGAAAATTGGTTCAGTAGTTTAGGCGTGATTGAGTAACAGACAGACAGACAGAGTTACTTTCGCATTTATAATATTAGTATGGATTTTTTCACGTTGTGAAATGCTAAATTTATAATAAACATTTTGTATTATTGTACGCCGCAGAAATGTTTCATCTCCCTATGGAATATTAGGAGAAAATTTCATCAGACAGAAATGTGTAAATACACATATTTTTTTTAGTGATACATACCACAGTAATATTATATGAGTATAAAATGATATCATTTATTCAAGTAACATTTATTCCATAATAATAAACAATTCAAAATAAAATATGTTAATTACTTGATTTTCATTGTAATCTTTGACCGTAAATATTCGTAATTCTTGTATCTTAACATATTTTCAATTCCAAAATTTAAATTTCCAGAGCAATCCTAAAAGACGTGACATTTATAAACGCGAACACAATAGCAGTGATGTGGACCGACAGAGTTCAAACGCAAATGGTGGTCGAGCTTTGCACGCAGGGAACTCTTGCTTGCCAACGAGTATGTTATTTATAATTATTACTAGCTTTCCACCCGCGGCTTCGTCCGCGCTGTCAAAGAAAAGCCCGCATAGTTCCCGTTCCCGTGGGATTTCCGGGATAAAACCTATCCTATGTCCCGGGGTAAAAAGTATCCTATGTCCTTTCACGGGTATCAAAATATCTCTATACCAAATTTCATGCAAATTGGTTCAGTAGTTAAGGCGTGATTGAGTAACAGACAAACAGACAGACAGAGTTACTTTCGCATTTATAATATTAGTATGGATAATTATTTTTAAACGTTTTGAAATAACTAAGATATAAAATATTTTGAAACTGACTTATTTTGTATCTTAAATATTATGTATAAAATCTCGTATCACAGAGTTGTAAAGAAATTCTTGCTAAATAGCTTAACTGGATGAAAGCTTGTAAAATATTATAAGGTTTAATATTAATATTTTTACTATTGAAAAGGGATAGCCGCATGAATTATATTTCAACCAGTCCAATAATAATACGAATTTATTTTTGTGTTTCAGATTTTCAGCTACACACAAGCAAATGGTTGGATCGACAACATTCCCATGATTTTCAACCAACAGGGAAATGCGTTTATTACAATTTTGCCTTTCGTAAGTATAACGATTTTTCATCTTTATTTCTACAATACTCAACGAGTTCTCGTTTATCGTTTATATTTATTTGTAAAAACATTTGTTTATGAGGCATTAACATCTCATTCGCATTGCTAGAGCATCAGATAATGTTTATTAAAAATTGCATTTAAATTTTGAAGCGAAACGAAGGTCGATCAGTGTTATAAAACGATTTAAATATTTTATTTAATAATAAATAAATTAAATTTTAGGCAGTAAACAACGTGCTATACAAGCAAGTGGTGCAAATAACACAAGGCACAACAGCCACAGCGATGTGGACGATGAGCAGCCGCTCCAACAATGCACACACGGTATTGGAGATCATGACTTGGACCGCTAATAATGTTATGTAAGAAACTTTACCTTACTTTAAAGACGTTTTTTAAATAATATACCTCTAAGTGTACTAATAACTGATATAGACACTAATATTATATCCCGCTCCACATAAAATGCACTTAACTTACATTCTGCTCTATAAAAACTGTCCTTTCTTGATCTACCTAAGTCTTTGTTCTATAACGTATTCTATTTTACATACTTATAATTCTACCTTAAATTTCATATTCAAAAGCTCTACCAATCTGGCCTAAATAGCACAAATCAACTAGCGGGAACAATACACAGTCAGCTCTCACAGCGTAGTGAACTGCTTTACCTAACTCCATTATTGTTTGCTCTAAAACAAACCTGCTCTATAAAAAATAATTAACTCTACATAAAAATTATATATCACTACAACTCTCTCCCAGTAAATACACCTCAATCTAAATAAAAACAGCTCTACCGAATTACCTTATTCAGTAACTCTACATAAAAGCTCTACATCTCTTCCCAGCTGGTACAAAGTAACCAGCGTGAACGACAGCAGCGAAAAACACATATACACAATTAACTATAACGGCATATTTAGCAGCTTTACTTAACTCCTACATCGTTAGCCTTATATTCATCCCAATAAAATAAAAATTAGCGCTACCATAATACAATATCTACAAATTTCTCCCCAGCTGGTGCAAAGCAACCAGCGTGAACGACAGCAGCGAGCAGCACATATACACAGTGGGCTCTACCGGCATAGCGAACTGCTATAACTATTAACTCCTTTATCGTTAGTTACTTAGCTCTACATAGATCCCAATCTAAAAGAACAGCTTATTATTATCATACTTGAGCAACTCTACATAAAAAATCTACTTTAACTCTAATTTTTCCTCAGCTGGTACAAAGCAACCAGCGTGAACGACAGCAGCGAACAACACATATACACAGTGAGCTCTACCGGCATAGCGAACTGCTTTACCTTACTCCTTTGTCGTTTGCTCTACATACATCCCAATAAAAAAAACAGCTCTACCGAATTACCTTATTCAACAAACTCTATAACTCTACAAATTTCTCCCCAGCTGGTACAAAGCAACCAGCGTGAACGACAGCAGCGAGCAGCACATATACACAGTGAGCTCTACCGGCATATCGAACTGCTATAACTATTAACTCCTTTATCGTTAGTTACTTAGCTCTACATAGATCCCAATCTAAAAAAACAGCTTATTATTGTCATACAACTTACGTTGCAACTCTACATAAAAAATTGGTTGTCTGTAAAGTCGGTTTACTGACGATAGTTGAACGTGACAACGTCCGATTGTGCTTCTTTGTCGCTCGTTCCGCGCTCTCGCTCGCACTTCAAGCCTTACATGGAACGCCTCAGCGAGGTAACGCCGCATGAGTCATGTTTTTTCGTGCGTGCAGCCGGCTTTATCGAATTATAAGACGTTGTCACGTCAAAAATCTACTTGAATTTTTCCTCAGCTGGTACAAAGCAACAAGCGTGAACGACAGCAGCGAACAACACATATACACAGTCAGCTCTACCGGAGTCGTGACTTGCTTCACGTGTGACGTCACTCGCACTAGCGGTGGGGAGTGTCTCTACAATGATGCTGTTATTAATGAAGAGGCTACACGTGTTACTGTGACGTGTGCTGGACCGGATGTACCGCAGATATTTATTTATGATGTGGTGAGTGATTGGTGGAAAATGTTGAAAGTTGAATAAGTTTAAGTTTGAATGAAAAGAATACAGCAAATTATTGCAGAAAGCAAATTGACGGTGTGATGCTGTTTGTCATCGCACGTTATTGATACTTGCGCTACTACGAAAGACATGATTGTTATCATTATTTCGTTTTTGAATGCCACCCTAACTTGACTAGGACGTAGTAGCATTTTGTATACATGTTTGCCACTAAGTTTTTGTTAATTTCGCTACTAATTAACTTTTACCCTAAACGGTTTCTCTATTAAACGGTAAAATTATAGGAGGCCATTATGAATTTCTATTTTATAGATTTCAATATGTATTTTATCTTATGTTTTCAGAACGGCACTCGCATCAGAACCTGGGAGGACAACGACAAAGTATCCCAACTGGCCAACACTATAGAGATGCCAGTTACTCTCTCTATGTCTCTATCTCTCGGCGCCGGATTGCCGGACGCCCAAGTATTGCTGCAGGCGCCGCCCGACTATAGAG
>CAJQZM010030142.1:1492-12707 GCA_907164665.1 Colias nastes | reverse complement strand
TATACATACACACAATAAGTGACAGTGCCGGGAACTTGGCCACAGCCCAGTGCACTATAGACGCTATGCGGTAAGTAGTATAGTGACATGACATAGTACACTACACTATACACTATACAATACAATATACATACACACAATAAGTGACAGTGCCGGGAACTTGGCCACAGCCAAGTGCACACACACATAAACGCTATGCGGTAAGAAAGAAGGAAAGAAAGAAAGATCATTTATTTGTTAGAATTGTGGTAATACAGAAGATCACATCATTTAAATAAATAGCCCACACAATTCGACAAATAATTGGCATTTCACAATTACATAATATATACAGGGTGTCCCACTATTGGTATACTAAGCGCGAAGGGACTTGTAGTTTTGCATACACTGATCACGTAAAAAATACTTAAACAACAAAATTACGTCAAAAATTTTTTGCTAAATTTTTCCTGAAAATCCATGTTTTCTTCTCTAGCTTCGCGCAGCCGGCATATACCGCTTCTCTAATATGAGCATTTTGTCTATGAAAACATAATCTTAAACGATAGCTCACGTGCTGGTGGCAAAGTAGAGCGGGTTGCTTGTTATGGGTGTACACATAAGAGTTTAAGAATTCATCTATTTGAAAAAAACATTTTTTACGTACTCATCGTATGCAAAACTATAACCTCCTTTGAGCTTAGTATACCAACAGTGGGACACCCTATATACACTAGCTTCACTTCGCGTTTTCACCCGCTTGGCGCCGCTCCTGTTGGTCTTAGCGTGATGATATATAGCCTATAGCCTTCCTCGATACATGAGCTATCTAACACTGAAAGAATTTATCAAATCGGACCAGCAGTTCTCGAGATTAGTTCAAACAAGCAAACTCTTCAGCTTTATAACATTAGTGTAGATTGAATATGTGCAAATGTTTTTATTCATTCCTTCATTCATTCATTCATTGAATTCAAATTCAAATTTTATTTCACAGGTCAGACAGAGACGCAAATATGTCCGAAATGCAACAACTTAAAGCTAGAGTGAAGGAATTGAACGCGAAGCAAATTGCGTTGAACAAAGAGAAAGCTGATTTGGACGCTAAGGTATGTAAATCAAATTTGAATTTGAATTCAAATTAAAAAAAAAACAAATTTGAATTCAAATAAAAATAATTCTAATTTGATTTCAAATTACCTATATTGAAATATGTTTTCGTAACAATTAATTATTGAAAATGTCAGACTGTTATTAAGAGAAACTGTAATATGAAAAATGTTTATATGTATATTGTTAAAATATATTATTTTACGGTTTATAGAATTCAGAGATAAGAGAATATGAATTTGGCGCGAATTTTTTTTTTATTATTATTATTTTTTCTTAATTTTTTCAATTAAAAATAATGTAAACTCCGAAACAATTATATATTCCATATCACACCATTTTTAATGTATTTTCCTCATTTTAAATAATACTAGCGGTCCGCCCCGGCTTCGCCCGTGGTACCTACATATGAAAAATAGATGTTGGCCGATTCTCAGACTTACCCGATATGCACAGAAAATTTCCTGAGAATCGGTCCAGCCGTTTGGGAGGAGTATGGCAACGAAAACTGTGACACGAGAATTTTATATATTAGATTATTTCTTTTATTTATTTAGGCCAAAGCATCAGAAGGCGCCGGTGAAGATGGAAAGTTAAGCATGATGGAGGTTACATTGAAACAACTTCGTGAAAAGGTAATATTCAATTTGCGTAGATTTAATAAGTATAAATATTAATAAATAATTTTTATGAAATTACGTAAGTTTCTTATATTTCTAAATAAAGTTGTCTAAACATTAAAATCGCGGTTGACAGCACTCAATTTCAACTTGAAAATTTAAAGAAATAAATCCGATCTCGACTTATGATAAAAAAATCGATTACATTTTCAAATATTTATTATACATTTTATGCACATGACGTTATGAAAATGCAAAAAAAAAACTCAGTTTTGCATCCATTAAATGTAATTTATAAATATATCGCGTATTACGATCGATTTTTAACTTTTCCTTTAAATTTTTCAAAGTTTTAACGCAACTATTTTTTTCATTAATACGACAAAAAATAACACTATTTATATATACTTATTTCTCCACAAGGTCGAAGCAGCGAAAGCGATAGTCGATTCCAAACGTTCCGACCTCGAAACGAACAAACAACAACTCGCCGATCTATCAGCGAACGTGGAACAACTCATCGAAAAGTGTAGCGCCGTTTGGCAGTTGTACGAAGCGAAGCGAAGCGAATACGAAGCTAGTAGGAGCACTGCTCCTGCTGAAGCGGCGTGGGGATCTGGTGAGTTAGTGAGTGAGTGAATGTGTGTGTTTGTAATTGATTTAGTGATTAGTTAATCGCTTGGTGACTAACTTAGTGAGTGAGTTTCTTAGTGTATGAGTGACTTTGGAAAAATTAGATTAGGATCGCAGTTATAAGAGAAAAAGCGAAGGGAGTACCGAGGGATGCTGCGTGCTTTATCTGGTATATTCATTTAAGTCACTACTATGATCTGGTGAGAGAATGAATGAATGATGATTGATGATGAATGAATGATGATGATTTGGTGTAGCGTTGTGTGGTAGCTGTATGAAGTGAAAAAATATATAAATTTAGAAAGAGCGAAACAAACTTTACTTTGACTACAGGCTGATTAGATAAGCGTTTTCTTTGTGCGAACTGACAACGCGTGAAGTTGTTAATATTTCTTAATTTATGAAATTTTTGAAAAAAAATATAGATATTGGACTGGCTGTTCACTGTTTTATATGTTTAGATTATATAGGTAATACAAATAAAGTGTTTTAAAATAAATAAACAAATATGCACAGACGCAGCATGGGGTACGAATGAAGAAGCGTGGGCAGCACCGGCCGCTGCCGATTGGGGTGACGCCGAACCCACTACTGGTGAGTTTTACAGACAGACATACAAACAAATATGTGTATATACACAGACACATATATAAATAGTCACACACGCCACACACATACACACACAGAGACACAAAATTATAATGTATGCACAGATGTGTCACATTTATGCACACAAACACAGATAGAATATAAAATTGTGATCTAATTTTGTCTGGAATTAACTTTATAATTATTATTTTTTTCTTTAACATCGTCTTTTACATAAGATGCAAAATTATGCAAGAAATCGAAAAAATAATAATGTTAGTTTCTACATTCTTATTACAGCTATGACTGATTCTAACGTGCATGATTATAACTACTAATAATGTTCCTAATGTACCTAAAAAAATGTGTGCGTGTACTAGTGTACACACGTAAGAAGTGAAACTTCTTTATGACCTTATTTTTCAAAAAATAATTTACTATAATATGCAACTTTACAGAAATACGTCAATCACGCGTGGTTGGGATAAAAACAAGATGGCGCGTAACGGAAAAATGTCACGCGTAACGATAAAATGTTACACTAAATTTTTTTCCAACCCCGATAAAGAAGTTTCACTTCAATAAATAAAAATTTCGCGTGCATAAAGTAACTTTCATAAATATAAAAATACATATCCTTAACAATACAATACATTGAACATTTGATTTTGATATTTGATTTGATGTGAACAGCAACAGAAGCGGTGACGTCACAAGCGAATCCAAGATGGCGGTGCGTGTACGAATTCGCCGCGAGAACGGTTGACGAGTTGAGTTTACAGCCGGGTGATTTGGTGAGATTAATTATTACTATAGACACTATAAAACAAAATAAAATATAACCTACTAGCTTACCGCCTGCGGCTTCGCCCGCGTTTTCAAAGAAAAACCCGCATAGTTCCCGTTCCCGTGGGATTTCCGGGATAAAACCTATCCTATGTCCTTTCTCGGGTATCAAAATATCTCTATACCAAATTTCATGCAAATTGGTTCAGTAGTTAAGGCGTGATTGAGTAACAGACAGACAGACAGAGTTACTTTCGCATTTATAATATTAGTATGGATGAAACACACAGAAAGAGATTTGGGTAAAGATGGCGTCGTGATGAACTTTCGCGGCCAGTGATGATACTTGGATATTTTATAAGAGCAATATATTGTGAGCAAAAGTTATTATGGACATAAATCTCGAAACGTATTAGGAACAGAGATATTTGGTTTTGTATTATTCATTTACCAAGAATCTAGATGATTTATTATAAGATTTTTTGAGATTGAAATTGATATTTTTGGTTTTATGGCATTCAAATGCTTTATAAATATAAATTTATAAAGAATAGAAAAAATTCGATCACTCAGCGGGACTCGAACCCGCATCCTTTCGCGCCATTCCGGGGCGGATGCCTGACCAACTCAGCCACTCGTGACCCGCCAGTAAGATCGAATTTATTCTACTCTTTCAGTTTTATGTGTCTAAGGGACACACCGCGCGCATATTATTTTTAAATACAATACTTACTGAGAAAATCCAATTTTATTGATGTATTTTTTTTAAGGTATTCGAAGCCGAAGCCCCGAGGGGTGACGCAGAGCCCGGATGGAAATGGGGCTCCGCTAGAGGTTAGATAATATTAAATTATTTATCTATTTTCAATTTAATTTAAATTTTCAATAATCACGTAATGAACGAATGACTGAGTGAATGAATTAGAGAAGTAATAAAATGTATGCTCATGCATATGGTTTTAATTTTTCTGCAATTAAATTAATTAAATTGATTCTTTATTTGAAAATTTTTCTGAAAAATCTTTTGGGTCTATTTCAAATGTCACGTTATGAGTTTTAAAACTTTTTTTTATTTAAAAAATGTATTAAAATAGTGTTATGTAAACATAAAAATTACCATATTTGAATATATAACATTTTTAAATACAGAAATTTACCTCATTTTCCTCTATATCTTATATATAAAATTCCCCTGTCACAATGTTAGTTACCATACTCCTCCAAAACGGCTGGACCGATTCTCATGAAATTTTGTGTGCATATCGGGTAGGTCTGAGAATCTGCTAACATCTATTTTTCATACCCCTAAATGATGAAGAGTAAGGCAGAACAACGGTTTGCCGGGACAGCTAGCGTATGTATATATATAAGGGTAACCTTATATTTGTATTTGGTATATACAGTAGGCGCTTGCTAATCCGGCACCGGCAATTTTTCCTCTATGCCGGATTGTCGGAAATGCCGGATTATCGAATTAGTATAGGAAATAAGACTTCATATTTAAAATGGTAAGTTGAATTTATTATAAAAAAAATGGTTGCCTGTAAAGTCGGTTTTACGGGCGAAGATTTTACGTGACAACGTCTTTTTCTCGATCATAGTTGAGTGGGAGAGAGACGCAAGGCATTCGGCGGGCCTCTCTCTCGTTCGGTGACTCATCGTAACGTTACCGAGCGTTACACTTTTTCATAAGTGACTCCCAGCCGCAACCTAATTTAAGACGTTGTCACGTCAAAAAATTACACGTGGCTTCACTATTGAGGTTAGGCCCGGACTGCCGAGCGAAAGAAACTACTCGAACACCGCCGGCCGCGCCGCTCAGTAGTCCGGCGTTCAGCTATGTAAAATGCCGGATTATAGAGCGGGCTGTCTGAGTCCCGAAGTGCCGGACTACTGAGCGTGCCGGATTGGCGAGCGCCGGATTATCGAGCGCCTACTGTACTTATAATTAATTTATTGAAGTGAAACTTCTTTATCGGGGTCGGAAAAAAATTTAGTGTAACATTTTTTCGTTACGCGTGACATTTTTCCGTTACGCGCCATCTTTTTCTAATCCCTACCACGCGTGATTGACGTATTTCTGTAAAGTTGCATATAGTAAATTATTTTTGAAAACTAAAGGTCATAAAGAAGTTTCACTTCTTACGTGTGTACACTAGTACACGCACACATTTTTTTTTATTTATGTATTATTTTACCAGGTCGAACCGGCTGGTTCCCGGAGTCTTACGTGGAAGATTTGACAACTACGCCCTCTGTGTACACAGAAACATTAGAGCCTGTGGAAAATAAGACACAATTGGAGGGTAGGTGGATATTATATTAATAACAAGAACTTTAATAAATTGTATGTGTTTTTGCGAACACGATCATATTTTTATGATTCTGGAACTGTCAAAATAATGTTTTAAGTCCGTTATAGTATTTCATCATTATCATTATTACATTTACTTCATAACTATATAAGATTGTTAAAATATATGATAATATATAGTTACATATTTTGTAAAATTAAATTGTAATA
This sequence comes from Colias nastes, assembly GCA_907164665.1. NCBI lineage: Eukaryota > Metazoa > Arthropoda > Insecta > Lepidoptera > Pieridae > Colias > Colias nastes. The sequence goes on along the minus strand of CAJQZM010030142.1, from coordinate 6,467 downwards.
CTGACATTATTAAAAAGAGCATCTATGGAGTTTCTTGTCGGTTCTTCTCCATAGATACTGCTTTCCGAATCGGTGGTAAATGTTAAAAATATGTAAAAATATGACGTTTCAAAAGTGCTTCTCGAAGAAGTCTAATTGAATAAATAAATGTTTGAGTTTGTTTGAGTTTGAAAAACAATTATGGGCATCTGCGACAACAAACAATTACATATTTTGTAACAATTCATTATTATTATCATATCATTATATTAAAAATTTAGCATAAATTATGTATGTAAAAACATTTTATTAATTTGATTTAGTTATTTAAGTAAGATTTGTAAACTTTCTCGTAATAAATGCCAATCATTCATTCATTCATTCATTCGTTCATTCATTCAATAAAAACTTTCAGGTATAGCGGAAGTGCCAGAGCCGGAAATAGCAAGCGATTTGGGTGGAGCCATGCCTGCAGTTGGTGAGTTTATTTTAACCGACTTTACAAAAGAGATTATTGTTTAACTTTTAATCTTTTTTTGTTTCTTGAACTGATCTTAAACAGGTATTAATGAACACTTGTGTCTTGTTGCAAATTTACTTTTGTCTTGTTGCAAATTTACTTTAAATTATTTATATTAAAATTATTAATGTTAAATGAGGGTAATATTTCTACATTACAAATAAAGCTTTACTAAAATATTAGGAACCAATCTTTACTAAAATATTACAATAATGAAACTGTGATTGTTTGTCTTTCTGTCACGTCGCTTCGGAGCGATTTTAAGATGTTTCTCCCGATAGTTAGGAGGCTACAGAGTGATATAGGCTATTTTTCAATATGAAACATTTCAATCCCATGTGAAAATCCATTATGATGTGCTATTGGATTACTCCGAAATTTATAGAATCATGCATCTTAATTGAAGTGAAACTTCTTTATCGGGGTTGGAAAAAAAATTAGTGTAACATTTTTTCGTTACGCGTGACATTTTTCCGTTACGCGCCATCTTTTTCTTATCCCTACTACGCGTGATTGACGTATTTCTGTAAAGTTGCATATTGTAAATTATTTTTTGAAAAATAAGGTCATAAAGAAGTTTCACTTCTTACGTGTGTACACTAGTACACGCACACATTTTTTTTAATACTTTGAACACGCGGGCGTTCAAAATCATCGGTGAAATTTTTAATATCGCACCTAACAATATTATTGTATTAAGTTTTCGTTTATATAACTTTATTCTTGTACTATTATGTATCCACTTGTGTTTCCTTCTATATGTTAAATACTTTTCTATGTTTCCTCTTTCCTCTTCTTACTCTACTCTTTAATTCTTGTTCACTATATCTGTCTACATAGAGTTGCTTGGAAGAAATCGCTCACGAGCGATAAAGCCGCTCTTTGTACATATATATATTTTAAGTTTGTTTTTATGTCATAAGTTAATTTATTCATAAGTTATCTCCACCATGTAACAAACTGTATTTCTGTGTATGTACAATAAAGAGTATTCATTAATTCATTAATTCATTCATTGATTCATTCATTGAACCTCTCTTTATCCATCTTTTATTATTAAACTCTCTCTCTCTAGAAGGCGGAGACTTCTACATAGCCGCGTATCCATACGCTTCAACCGAACCCGGAGACTTAACTTTCGAGGCCGGAGAGAGAATAGAGGTGATACGGAGAGATGGGGACTGGTGGACCGGCAGGATCGGCGTTCGGTGAGTTAGTTAGTGAGTGGGTGGGTGAGTGAGTTAGTGGGTTCGGTGAGTGGGTGAGTGGGTGGGTGAGTTAGTTAGTGGGTGAGTGAGTGGGTGGGTGAGTGTGTTAGTGTGGTGGATAAAAAATGAAAGATAAACTAAAAAATTTAAGATTTTTTAAAGGATTTTAGATTTATTCGTTATATTATTAACGTGACGTGAGATTCCTTGTGACGACGCTCGCTGTAAAGTGAAAAATCAAACAAAAATATTACAAATAAATACAATTAATATTGCATAATTGACATTATGTTAATAAATGAAATAAAAAAGAGCGTGTATGCCGTGCACGAGCACACGTGTCAGAAGTGAAACTTCTTCAGCAAGATTCAGATACCAAAATCGTCGCCATACTCCATGACGTGACCTTGAAATTTTACTCTCAACGCGCCTAAACAAGTTTCACTTCAAACACTTAACGAATTATGATATTTTTGCAATGTATGAAACATTAAATCCCAGAACTGGTATATTCCCGTCAAACTACGTGACAAAGGACACGACGACGGGCGATGAGCTCATGTCAGCGATACCGGAGGCCCGGGAGCCCGAACCGGAGCCCCAAGTTGAGGTCCAAGCTGTGGCGGAGCCCCAGCCTGAGCCCGAGATGCCGGTGAGTGAATGAATGAGTGAGTGAATGAATGTCTATGTCACTTGTAGGACGTTCCTTTCGTTTTGAAATAAGTAGTATAGGAGCATTGAGTTACATGTACTACGTACTAGAGAGGACATCGGTACTACACTATTTTTAACAGGAGTTAGAGTCAATCGTCTCAAACTTAATTTTTTTTGTTACATTGATTGGTTTTAATTGATAAGTTTATTCATATTTTTTAATAAGATAAACAATATTTATTTGTTACATTGATTGGTTTTAATTTATAAGTAATAAGAGGCAGAATATCTACAAAGTGTATGACTCACCAGCCGCCCCGCGCCGCCATCAGATTTTGCTCGTGGTGTCCTCTCTAGTAATAATACCTCAATGTATAGGAGGTATAATCACTACGTTTGTTGTATTTGAGTTACTATAGCAAAAGTGTCGTGATAGTACTATTTCCCACCGCAGGATTAATGCGTTCATAGTTTTTTTGATGAAACCAAAATGTTATGTATATTTATAGCTAGTTATACTAACTAACTAGCTGCTCCGCGCGGTTTCACCCGCATTACTCCGCTCCTGTTGGTCTTAGCGTGCTGATATATAGCCTTGGCTTTGGCCTTCCTCGATAAATGGGCTATCTAACACCGAAAGAATTTTTCAAATCGGACCATTAGTTTCCGAGATTAGCGCGTTCAAACAAACAAACAAACTCTTCAGCTTTATAATATTAGCATAGATTTCGCTTTTACCACTTTTTTGTGTTGTTATTTTATACATATTAATTCGTAGCGGCCTTTATTAATGCTCATAAAGAGTTAAGTTTGTTACCCTTACTTCCCTACCATGCTTATACATATTATAATTGTGAAAGTAACTCTGTCTGCATGTCTGTCTCTTCACTCCTAAACTAATGAACCGATTTGAATGAAATTTACAAAGATAAAACTGACTCGATTAGAACGAGAACTTTGCATGTTTGCATACGCAAGCGAAGCCGCGGGCGGAAAGCTAGTTTATAATATAATTGAAATAAACTTTGGTATCACAGCTGGAGCCCCCGGTGCAGTCTGTGGCGGAGCCCCAACATGAACCCGTGGACATAATGGTTAGTGAATTAGGGTCGTTTAAATTAACTAATTGTGATTATACTCGGCTCGGCGAATGATGATTCCTATGACACTGACAGTTATTCTCAAGAGACAAACTTGTAATGGCGTCACCATTAAATTAGAAACATATTGGAGGCGTCTTAAAATGGCATTTATTAATTTTTACGTAGCTTTATGCCATAACAATGATATTCCGTTGGAATTATAACAATTGTTAACATTTACGAGAAATTATTTCAATCTGACTTTACGTTGACGTCCTGCAAAACTTACATCGTTGGCATTTATCGACTAGTGCGGAAAGTATCGATGAACAAATGTCGATATTGGAAATGAGTACATATTTTTAAAACCGAAAAATCAGACCAAATAGTGAGACTATACCTGAAAAATATCCATTTACCTATGATAAGAAGTATTTCAGACAAATTAAATGGGGACATCCATTTTCATGATAAAATATACACTAGCGCATACGTGTTTAACGGGTTAAAAATTACGAGAAAATGATAAGGTGCATTTTTATGTTTTGGAAAACTTTCGTTTTACTTACAACAACATAATAGACGTTAAAAATTTTAGTTTATTATTATATTTGTAACTAGCTGTGCCGCGCGGTTTCACCCGCGTGGCTCCGCTCCTGTTGGTCTTAGCGTGATAATATATAGCCTATATTACTCGTGGATAATGTAGCTTTCGAATGGTGAAAGAATTTTTAAAATCGGTCCAGTAGTTTATGAGCCTATTCATTACAATCAAACAAACAAACAAACAAAGTTTTCCTCTTTATAATATTAGTGTAGAAAACATTTTTACCGACGTGGCTGAATGCAAACCACGCCTTTGCCTATAAAATAGTAAAGTATCGACACGACCCATCATACGAGCAATCACTAAGACGAACTGTCATAGAGATCAAGGTTCGCCGTGCCGAGTATAATTTAATGTTGAAATTATTGGAGCCCCGATTACAGCCCGCCACCTGTTAATTATTTGGGGCCCCAGCTATTTGCAACTCCCTATTTGTGAGTTTTTACATTTATCAGTCCTTCAACCAGCTTCAACAAAAGGAGGAGGCTCACGAATTTTCTGTTTTATTTTTTTGTTTGTTACCTTATAACTTACGACTGGGTGAATCGATATTCATTGAAATTTGATTTTTAAGCTATTGCATAGCTTCTATCGCGGGCCTTGAGCGCGGGGACCGAATCGAGAAATTCCGTAACGAAAAAACCTCACGCTCCCCCCCCCCACGGGGACGGGCACGGAGGTGTGGCTTGAAGGCATAGCATGCAATAGCTTTACCGCGGCAGTCCCCGAGTGCCTCTTTTTTTGCTTCTAAAATAATATATGTTATTCACACAACCCACAATTTCCTTTCTAGAGGGAGGAACAAAAATCCTCCACTCCCATATCATCAGAGGTGGCCAATATAACAGACAGTGTCGCTAGGCCTTCGTCGGCAATGCGACGGGACTCCGGCCGGGACTCCGCTGCCGGCAGACGGGCTAAGGAA
>CAJQZM010030138.1:932-33136 GCA_907164665.1 Colias nastes | reverse complement strand
GTTAAAATGTAGAAGCCCTTCTGGCTAACATTGAGAAACACCACACATAAAAAGTACTATATTATTGTTTCTGTGGCATAATAAAATTATGTAGCTAAAACGACTTGTTAGATTGTAGCTAGGTTAAAATAATATCAATATTAGATACTAATTAATACTTTGAGTTAATATGTACTATAACAAAAATGACAGATTTCTGGCGCCAATATTTTTTCAATGTTGGCAATGAGCGAGAATTTTTTTCCAAGGGACCAAATTACAGTCTTCAAAAGTTTTCCCGCGCGTTATTATTTTTTTTTAATTTGTTACAGATTAAAAAACCTACAGCGGCTTGTCCATGGTCTCTTCTATACGTCTATGGGATGGTGGATTGTAAACTCGAATGTTGTACAAAGTTATCTGTAAGAAACTATCTATTGTAATATTTACAAATTTTAAGTGTAAGAGACTATAAATTAATGCTTTATTAATAATATTGCCTTTTTATTATTCCTAAGTACCTACAGAAATATTTGTGTTAAAAAATGACTTATTTTATATTGTAAAAATGTATTATACCTACCTATAAACATAATTAAATTAAGGAGGAAAGAGTACCTATTATTACTTTGGTACTTTATTATAATAATTATGAATTACTAACTATATGATACTAGGTATATCACTGACCACTGCTTTTAAATGTCTTATATACGTAGTATATTATTATTAGTCTGTGGTCTTATTTAATCCTACTTACTAGGTAGTCCTTAACATTATACTTGAACGTTATTAAGGATGAATATTAATTCATACTTTAAGAAACTAAAAGCAAATTCCTAATTACTGTACATATTTCTCAAGCTTATGTGTTATTCTAGTAAGTAATTATAAAATACAGCACTGAAAAATATCATCAAAGTTCGTTCAATAATTGTTATATGCAATCTTACCTTGATATTATTGGGTCCATGATCTTACAAACTTTCGAAAATTAGGTATGTCTGTAAATTCTAAAATATTGTACATGAACAAAATTGAATATAAAATTACTAAATTCAATTATTTCGATGCATCAAAATTATTATTACTTATCTTTTTATAAATAAATCGATTAAAATCGATTCCGCTGTGCTGCCATCTATGATCCTAATGTTTAACTTTTGAAAGAATTAGAACCATAACGAACATTATTGTTTATACTTGTAAACATAGATGTCACTGTAACTAAATTATACTTAAAATTCCGCTTTGGCTGTGGTTTTTCGTTGGAATAATGAATTCCCATGTAAAGATAGACTCAAATTAATGATTGCAATTTAAATTCTAAAAAAGTTTTTTAGTATAATTAACTTAAATACTCACTTCATACATAACTACCTACCTACTAATAGTTATAATCACGTTATAATATTATCTGTATTAGCTAGTTACCTTCTACTAAATTACACGATTCGATATTATTATGAAATAGATTTTTTCGTGCACATTTCTTTTTTCTTTGATTTAGGTTCCTCTAAAACTAAGTAAAACCTACGAAAAATACTCAAGTACCTTAGAAACGCCTAAATTGAGTACCGTCATATTGGCCAACATTGCCCGCTTTTTATGAATAATTTCAATTTCCGCAAAAAAATTCTATGGCAACGTTAGTATTTTCTGTTAGCATATGTTTTTCTTAGATCGTGTGCATATAATGCTGTAGAAAATTTCATTATATTTCAACATTTTATTCATTTTTTGTCTGTTTTTGAGGGCGGGTAAAGTTATCTGAACTTGTAGCCAACATTGCCCACGTCGATTTTTGACGTAAATATGACCTCTAGCCAGATTATATTAAAGTCCAATTCAAAAATGTTGGAAAAGATGTCGTTTACTTTAAAAATCAAAGCAGTATCATGAAAGGTTCCCGACTTTAGTGGCTGGGCAAAGTAACCCAGGTATTTTTTCTATTTTCATACAAATCGCATTTCGCTTTTCCAAAAGCCTAGGGTTGGTACATCTCAGTAAGATGAACATGACTTCCGATTTCTTTTACTGCAAATATTTCGTAGTAGGATTATGTTGTAGGCAATAAAAAGATAAAATAAGCAAAACAGAATATTGTTCAGTGACTATTTAATAAAAATAAACATATTTTTACATTTCAGTTGTGCTTAAATATTTAACTTTATTTACCATGGTTCTTTCCGGGAGACCAAATTAAGCTTATTTTTCCGAAATTAACCGAATAGAAGTAATATTATTAACTATCAAATTATGTGGTAATATGAAATGTGCCAACCCTAAGCATTTTTTGATGCTGGGCAATGTTGTCAAATATAGATCGCTACATTATTGGGTAATTTTGCCCACCATTGTAACTTTTGTTTAAAACATCCTTCAGTGGTAATAATAGCATTAAAACACTCTTCAAACATTATTTTATAACATGTTATGAGTAAAAATAACCTGTGTTTTAGCCATCATGCATAAACTATCACTTGAATTTCACCATTTTTTGCCCGCAAAATCACACATGATATTCGACGAGTTACAACAAGTTGCTGATTTAAGTTAGCGACACACACAATAGGCAGTGTTGTCATACATATAACCTATTTTACACCAAATACTATTAATGTTGCCAAAGTATAAAGGTATTTTTGCAATTTAAAATTTTTCTTATGAATTGATTTTTGGGCAAAGATACCCCTGTGGGCAATGTTGGCCAATATGACGGTACATATCTAATTTAAAAAGTAGGTCAGAGCATTTTGGCGATTAGCCAGATCAAACTGACAAAGATACCCTACCTGAATAACAATAAGTATAGCACAAATAGGTAGGTAGGTACCAGCCAGTACCAGCTTATTCTATGTTTTTATCGTAAATAGAGATCGTCTACGGTTTTCATTATAATATACCTAGTATATTAACAAAGTTTTTCATTCAATTCTATTATTCGAGAATATTCCAAGCGAGACATGCAAATATACATACCCAATAAATGCAAGTGTGTTTGTTTCATTGAGTTACTATAGCGGCCTTTACATTTGGCTAAATTCAGTGCACTAAATGAAAAAGTCTCTAAATTTAGACAAGTCTAAAGACATTCAGACTGTAAGACACACTAATTAGACAATCAGAGTCGTCACTGCCGATCTAAATCAGTTAGCATGCTGAATTTAGCCACGTGTAAAGCGATTTAGTCAAAGAAATTCAGTGTTCGGAACCGTACAATAATTATTGTACAAACACGATAATTTTGTGCCTACGTACGATGTACGATAGCATAGTATTATCGTGCGATAATTTCTATCATGCAAAATTCGAGAATTTATATTATTTCACCCATACAAATATGAAATTTTGACGTGTTTCATATCGAACTTTCATGGGAACAGTGAAATTTTGTCAGATTGAATTTTAAACTTGGCGCGTTTATTGAACATAAAGTGGAAATGGAATCGGTTCATGTCTATAGTCTGTACCACGCGTAAAACCAAAGAGTACATGACATAATGAATAGTAGGGCACGTAAAACGTTTGCGGTTTGGGTTTTATCATATGTAGGTTTTGTCATGTTCATATATTTTCCTGCGCGGGTTGACAGCGCTGACAAGCGCCGATAAGCGCTTATAAGTTTCAAGCTTTCTTTCTGAATACGCCCTACATGACATAATGAATAGTAGGGCACGGTAGGGCACGTAAAACGTTTGGGTTTCTGTCAGTGTCCCGTTGATTTGACAGCGGTAGTTAAACAAAGATTAACTATAGGGACTTGCATACTTAACAATATTACAATTTATATGATTTATTGACTTAAAATTCACTTTATTCAAAAAAGTACGATAATTTCGAACCATAAACGCCTAATAAACGATAATTTTACGCCCCTGGTACGATAATCAGCTCACTTCAGGTTGCTAACACTGCAAAGAATGCCTTCAGTTGTCCGCCGACTGCCACTCGCGGTGGAGTGCCGTCGAAATCACAGGTCGAAATGTCGAAGGAAAAAGAAGTAATATTAAAATTATTGGATAAGGAAATGCCCTATTTATGGGATAAAACCCATAAAGATTATAAAAATAAAACTTATCGACACGAGGGGCAACGAGTCCTTTTGGAAATTTACAAACGAATTGTACGAATTCGAGCCAAACGCTACATTAAAAATTTTTATTAATTAAAATCGAGCTCGACGCAACCATAGCCAAGGCGAGCCCTATTCTTTGATATTTTGATGGTCCCATGAGAGCTCTATGTACGTACGACAAGTTCGGAATTCGCGGTTATACTGAGTTTAGCCAGCTTAATTATTAGGTCAAGTGTAAAGAGCAAGCTCTTTTTACGCCACGCTCACTGTCTTCATTTAGTGCACTGAATTTAGCCAAATGTAAAGGCCGCTTAAGTACTACGTACTAATTACTATTATACTTCAAATGGTTTGTTTGTTTTTATTGAACCGTGAAAGTTTCAAAGAAAGAAAAAAATAAAAAAATACATACTTACATTAAGAAAATTTGTATTTGTTGACCGCAGAAATACAATTTAGGTCCCTGGTACATGTACCATGTACGTAAGTATATGTATTATTGTTCTCTAAAATCTTCAAATGTCTAAATTGGTTTAATATAAGGTACTTAAAGCATAATACACATTACACAATTTGAAATTTGACCACCCTTTCGGCACAGATTAAGTATTACTATTAGTTAGTACCACAGTTACTACCTACGTAACTAAAAGTATTAACAGACGTTCGAACTTGGTGCGACCGGACCACCGTACTCGTGCGGTGCGATCGACTCGCCACACGACCGCACCGCACCTAGGGTTGCCAGTATTTGATTTAAGGGTTAACAGCATCAAAAATACGAGTTTTAGTTATTTTTTACGGGAGACAAATTAAAACAGCAATGTTAAATAGAGAAAATTTATTTTTGGCATTTATATTTGCTGTTGGAAGAAACAGCTTTTAATAGCTCTTCATTTTGTAAAGCGAATGTATAAAAATCTTTGCACGATAATTTAAAATTACATTTAATTAATTTGCAGCTCCGCCTTTACAGTTTCAATATTCAATCGGTTTCGGTTATCCTTCCAGGCATTGCCGCACAAAGAAAATATTCTTTGTTTAAAAATTACGATTAAATTTACGATTTTTTAAAAAACATTTAAAATATTGGAATTTTCGCGGCCGACTGAGCTAAATAAATTCGTATAAAAAAAAATAGATACACTAGATAATTTATTATGTTGCCAATATATGAAGTGATTAAAGGCGCAAATTATCCCTTTTTGAAATTTTCGATATTGTCGATAGAGGCAAAAGTATTGTAATTTTTACTGATTTTCGTTTTTATTTTTTTATATTATATGCAGGCGTTAGTAGAAGCTCTGTTTAGTACACAAAGAAACCTTGAACTGAGTTCTACATGTGACAAAAATACCACATTCTAGCCACGAAGTTAGTACGAGATATAGATTTTCAAAGAATTCAATGTCAGAGTTGTCCCTAGTAAACAAAATTATATATATCATCTATCTATTACCAAGTTTTTGTTTATGTTTTAGTCGTTAGTTATAGGCGATATTTTAATATTATTCAATATATTATTATAGGTAGGTACTTAATCCTTATAATATGTAATAAATTAACTGAACAAAAAAAAATATCTTAGATTTTTAAGAAAATTCAATAATATCAAATTAATACAAATTAATCTCCATTTTTTGTGAATATTTCGAACATTGATCATAGTAATCTCATTAAAAGTCAAACCGAATTCTTTGAAAATCTATTTTACGTAATAAATTCGTGGTTAGAATGTTGTATTTTTTTCACATGTAGACCTTAGTTCAAGGCTTCTTTTGGTACAAGTACAAGTACAACCATTGAAAAGAAGAAAACGAAGAGAAAAGAATGGGCAAAATTATATTTAAAAGACAGGGATTCGTTCAGACATATGCACTCATATCATAAATCTTTTCTAAAATTTATATCATTAATCTTTTTTCAGTAATAGCCACGTCATCCGACGCCATCGCCATTGATGACGATCGACCGACGTCCGTTTTGTTTGGCGGTAGAACTGTGACTAAAGCTGTAATAGGTATATAGTCTATGACGAAAGCGCTGTCCGGTAGGAATGGGTCGTCGACGCATTTTTCATCAACGAGACTAGACCGTTAAATGTCGTTCATCAACTAGTCGATCAACTAGTTAAAATCTTCGACTAGTCGATGTGTAAACTGAAACGAATTGACACGGTCGACCGACGCGCGACGGTATTGCTAATCGAACGTTCGTTACCTTGAACTGAGGTCTACACTCTACATGTAAAATTCCACATTCTTACCACGAAGTTATTACGAATTATAGATTTTCAAAGAATTCAATGTCAGGGTTGTCTCTAGTAAAGAAAAAGTCAAAGCTGTTTTTTAACAATTATATATATCACCTATCTATTACCAAGTTTTTGTTTATGTTTTAACTTGTCGTTTTAAGTCGTTAGTTATAGTCGATATTTTAACATTATTCAATATATTATTATAGGTAGGTAATCCTTATGATATGTAATAAATTAACTGAATAAAAAAAAATATCTAAGATTTTTAAGACAATTCAATAATATCAAATTAATACAAATTAATCTCCTTTTTTTACAATATTTCGAGCATTGATCATAGTAATCTCATTAAAAGTCAAACGGAATTAACGGTAAAAATATTGAACTATCAACTCGCGACGCGTCGCGTCGCAAGTTGGTAGTTGATACAAACGTGTCGACTGACGAGCCGTCTACGACGAGTCGTTTAGCCGTCTACGGTGGACTATTATACGGCCACGTCGAAGAGTTAACCGTCGCCGTAGACAGAGAATCCAACTGTCTACGACCGTCGCGGACGCGTTGACGAGCGTTTCGACTCTTTTGTTTAGTCGTTGAATTCAACTAGTGCGTTGGTGAGCGATGGACTAGTCGAATCGTTGATTGTACATAGACGGTTAATTTAACTAGTCCGTTGATTCAACGCCCATGCGTACTGTCCGGTGCGATCGCCCGGCCACACGCGCGAATTTGGTACGGTCCGCACCAAGTTCGGAAGAAAAAACCATCGAACCGACCGTACCGTCAATAATAATAATTATGTCCGGCGGACCACTGTACACATGATCGAATATGGTCCGGAGCGCACCAAGGTCACGGTGCGGTCCGTACCAAATTCGAACGTCTGTTTATACTTTAATAACTTTCGCCTTTCGGCTTAGAGTATATAATATTACAATAGTATAGAGCGCGTGTATTGCACAAATTGCTTAGTGCGCATCGTAGGCAGATGAGCTATAGATACTATATAGATGTGTGTGTGACAAATAGGGATGGGTAGGTATCAATTGCGTGCCGAGCTATCGATAAGTTATGTAAATAAATATGTAGGTATCATAAGTAAATTTATGTTCAATAAGTTATTAAAGGAAAAATATATGAATGAAGTATAAATAACTAGCTTTCCACACGCAGCTTCGCCCGCGCAGTCAAAGAAAAACCCGCATAGTTCCCGTTCCCGTGGGATTTCCGAGATAAAACCTATCCTATTTCCCGGGGTAAAAAGTAGCCTATGTCCTTTCTCGGGTATCAAAATATCTCTATACCAAATTTCATGCAAATTGGTTCAGTAGTTAAGGCGTGATTGAGTAACAGACAGACAGACAGAGTTACTTTCGCATTTATAATATTAGTATGGATATGTAATTTTAAATTTGTTTACCAACTGAATAAAGTTTGTTTATTCCATTTGAATATTTCTTGTATTAATTATAAGTACTTTAAAAAAATATGTTTAATAATTGGAATATCAGAAAAACGTGAGTACTTTTTAAATAATAAAGTTAATAAAATAAAAGATCGAGTTTAGTGCTATTTCTTTAATAATAAATCAAAAAATAATAATAATGTTTTAAAAATGTTAAATAAAAATAAGAAATAATTAATAATGTAAAATGATAATATAATAAATAATATTAATATTTTTTTTATTTAATTTTATCCATTCTACTATCAAAATCTTCAAAATCAATTCAGCGGTTCAGAAAATATATCGTAACATTACATACTTTACATTTACACAATAATACATTCGCATTCATAATATTAGAAAGTGTATCATACAAAACACACCACAAATTTATTTATAATACATTTTTAAAAGAGTTTTAATTTTAAAGTTAAATAAATAATTTGTTAAAAATATAGTTCTTCTAGTAAACTTTATATCGAGTACAGCGTTGGTCAGGTCACATCACTACGATCACGTGGCGGCAGTGAGGCGCGCGAGCGAGCCTGCGCGTGTCCGCCTCCCACCCCCCCTTCACCCCCGCGATGCTAGATTTATTTTCATAAAAATAAGTATAACAATCGACTTACTGACGAAATGTGATACTGGATTTCAATTTTGTGTATTTTCCAGTATCGTTTTTTCAAGATATAACTGCACATTTCACCATTTTTATTCGTAAATATGAAAAAAATTCCAGAGCAACGCACTTCGACAGCACTCAACCACGACTACGAGCGTTCGCGGCGGGAACGTCGTGTTGTTCCCACCTGTGCCTACTGTTCCCACTTGGTTGTTCGCACTCTATAGATAGTATATATACTCTAAGCCTTTCGGTGTATCAGGTACGGAACCCCACAGAGCAAGTTGCGGAACCCTATTTTAATTTTTTTTAAATAAGCACAGACTACAAACCGTCTGTTAAAATTTTGACATTGACACTTTTTTTTCTTATATGGCAATTCAACATTGATACGTTTCAAACTTTTCAAAAAAGTTGTTTATTGCAAACATTGAAGCAGACATTAATTTAAGAAACGATTTAATAACAACATTTTAATAATATCGCTCTTAAACTTATCGTATTATTAAAAATCAAAGTTTTGGTTCAGTTAATTATTCAACTTACTACATATAGCAAGTGGCAACATTAAATATGCCTGAACGAGTGACGTTTGCGTTGCGACTTGCGGTTGTTGCACAAGTTTAGAGTTGCATGTCCTCAAATCATAAAGAAAACAGCCAACAGCTGCTGTGTACTGTGTCGCTGTTTATGTGACAAAAGCCGCGAGATGTATATAAACATAGTTATCCTTTGAATAAACTTTCTGTCAAGTGAAGAAGTGACTAAGATTTGTGTTTTAACTGTTTTAGTATTTACATTAAAACAACTGTACTTTTGAAAACATCTGTTACTGTTGTTTTTCAAACTAGGAACGACTCAGTGCATGGAATCACGTTGAGGTTGTTTATAAAAAGAAAGTTAAAACAAGTCTATTTCCTTTGCCTTGTCGGTATGAATTAGAAAAAAAAACATAAGTTCATGGAACTGGTGTGCCTGTGTTAGGATGCCGAATATATAGGTATAATATTAAATAAGTTTAAATATATTTCAAAGCTTTTTGTGAGTGAAGTATGCGTACATAGTAAGTGTTTATATGGTTGTACATGTTGAAAATGTATTCTGTTATTTAAAATAATGTTATCTCAGCCTAAAAACAGAGTTCAAGCTATAAAAAGTAAATTCGAGAGCTTACAGTCTGAAACCGAAGTATTGGTTATAAAGAAAAACGCATCGCACCTAAGTAAATATACCGATTACAAACAAAGCGCAAGTAAAATCAATTCTGAACACGACAATTCCAACAAAGAGAACAAGGATGATGATATATCACAGGAAGAAAGTAATTTCGTCAATAATTCCGAGTTTTTGAGTCAGGATTGGTCAATACAGCCCAATACTAGTTATTTATACAGTAGTAATGACTTAAAGATAAGTTTATATGACACAAAAGTATCTTTATCACGCCAGTCAAGTGATCCAGGGAAGAAATTACATAGAAGTCATGCTTTTCGCTGTGACCGAAGCCAGATTATAAGCCAGGGTCCCAAAAGACATGGAAGCTGCAATGGACGGTCAGAAACCAGTGATTTTTCATTAAAGAAGAGTGATAAAAAGCTTTCAAAGGACAGATTAAAACAATTGGGTAACTTCATAGAGGATCAAATGAGGAAAGAAAACTTTATCGCTTCTAATTCTATTAGTATTGAGGAGATATCTGATAAATCACCAGATTCCATACCTGATTCAGAAGTACCGAGACACATATTGGATCAGTATGCTAAAGTGGATAAAAACAAGAAAGCCGACAAGCAAGATTCATTAACGGATAGTGGAGTTAGTTCAGAAACAGAAAATGTGGATGAAGAAAAAAACAGTAAAATTAAGAAGCTTGTTTCTCAATATGAAAAGCCGGAAAAAAGTGAGCAGTCTAATTTAGTATCTATGGACGATCTCTGCGGTTCAAATGAAACAATGCGTTTGGAACGAAAGAATCCACATCTCATCCTCACAGATACGCTAAAAAAGGCTTTAAAACAACCTTTACCCCCAGGACCGCCACCGAAAAAACCACCTCGAATTTTCGCTGCTCCAAGCCCTGAGCAACCAGAAAAGAAAAAAGATACAAAAAAGATGCTCGAAAAACTAGAACAAGCTCTACAGAAACGGGAATCTAAAACACACAACCAAAACAAAAACATGTACGATATATCAGAAGATAATGTCACTGATAAGCCGAAAGAAATACACTATCTCTGTACCGAAATATTAGGTATCACGAACAGGACATTAACAAATCAAAGCCGTGATCCATTTTCCAAGTGCCTCAACTCGTTAAATTGTGCCATGATGACCAATAATTCAACATTAAGTCTTCCATATACGCGACTCAACGATAAAATGCCGTGTTCATGTAGCAACGAAAACATATCCAGGCGCATAAGCACATTCCAGAACGATTCAAATTTGGAATCCAACGAGAAGTGCGATAAGTGTCGTTTGAACGAGGACAAAGAAGGTTTTAAGTGTCATTTAAATTGTAAGTGCAAAGTTTTGAATTCGGAATTCTATTTGCAAAAAGAACATATCTATGATGTGCCATTTGTGGACCATGAAAAAAGTGATTATGGTGTTCTGAACAATTGGAAAGGGAATATTAGCCGAAGCATGGAGGATTTAAGGAACAAGGATAGCGAGGTGAGTAATTTTTTAATTAAAACATACATCCTACTAATATTATAAAGGCGAAAGTTTGTAAGTATGGATGTATGGATGTTTGATACTCTTTCACGCAAATTCTACTGAACCGATTACAATGAAATTTAGCACACATATAGATGGTAACTTGGATTAACACATAGGATAGTTTTTTTCCTGGAAATCCCACGGGAACGGGAACTATGCGGGTTTTCCTTTGAAAACGCGGGCGAAGCCGCGGGCGGAAATCTAGTACAGTATACTTATGTATAACCACTACATAGTATAAAACAAAGTCGCTTTCTCTGTCCCTTTGTCCCCATGTATGCTTAAATCTTTAAAACTATGCAACATATTTTGATGCGGTTTGTTTTAGTCGATAGAGTGATTGCATAGGTAGGTTTATAATTTATAGGTATGTATAATTTATTAGGTTTTAGACACAGCAGGCCGCAGGCGGAAAGCTGGTCTGTTATATAATCTAGTAGACAATCTTGTTTTTTTACAAATAATATTATTTCCTCATAGAATTACATTAACAAGTCCATTGCTTTAAACTCATAGGTAGGTATTTTAGAACTTAAATGTCTAGAAAATATGAATAATGCTAAACAAAACTGAAGTTTGCACCCAAAAAATGATATGGTAAAAGATAGTGATCACTTCTGACAAACTGTATATATAACTATATATTATATCTATTTTATGTTAATATGCAGTTTGTTATGAGTAATAAATATGTTGTAGGTACTTACTTAATAATTGTTAATTTTTATGCTATTTAAGTTTTCATTTGTTTCATTTATTTGGTTCTTACATTTTTGTTAATAACAACACTCAAAATTTTTGAATATTGTAATATAATGTGAGTAGTGTATTTTAAACTTATACTAGCTTACCGCCCGCGGCTTCGCCCGCTTTGTCTAAAACCTAATAAATTATATACTAAAACCTTCCTCTTGAATCACTCTATCTATTAAAAAAAAACCGCATCAAAATCCGTTGCGTAGTTTTAAAGATTTAAGCATACATAGGGACATAGGGACAGAGAAAGCGACTTAGTTTTATACTATGTAGTGATAACTACCTAATTCTTTTAATAGCTGCATAGGTATTTGAATTTTTAATTTTATCAACTTTTAAAAACAACTTAAGAAATCATAGTCCTCCGTTAAAAACATATATGCGCTTTATTTGTAAAGATCCTTTAAGTTTATGACTCAGTGCTACATGTAGGTATTGTATGCAGTTCTATGCGTTTACAGTTAATTTTCTTAAAATAAACTGTCAGATAGATAGCATATGTAATCTCGAAATGAGTAAGTAAGATGTTTATATTTAACAGAATGCCTTGTTTTTACTGTATACGGACTGAGTGTTATATGACGGCATACTTAAATGATATATAGTGAGTATAGATTGAAATGGACTCATTTAGAGAGTCATATTAGTTTAAACTACTTTAATATTGAGAGGCCTGTGTATAAGGTCTATTTTATAGGCATAATATTCTTCAGAATACTTTAAATTTGATAGTATCATGGTTGATAATTTGAAGATTCTAATTATATGTTAAAAAATGCAATTCATGGCACTTTCCATCTTTAAATAATTATATCTAATTGCTAGGTGGTATTCTTCTTAAATGTCTCTATACTACCATACTACAGCAGAACTATGTATTATAGTACACCCAAACATAGAACAAAGCACACCTAACTATTATAATATGTACATATACAAGGTGTAATAGTTAAGTGTGCACAGGCGATTATTCCGTTAGTATTGCAGATATCAAAAAACTTTAAACTGATATCGAAAGCCCTTTACCTAATGAGTAAAATGACAATAATAACTTTTTAAATATAAAACGGGAAATATCCAAAAATTTTACATCAAACACAAAAAGGGCTTTTGATATCAGTTTAAAGTTTTTTGATATCTGCAATACTAACGCAATAATCGCCTGTGCACACTTAACGATTACATCTTGTATAATATTATATTCCACATACACATTCAAACATAACTTATAAAGACGGTGAAGCCTCAGGCACATTTTTATTATAGTATTGACAATTATTAACTATTCAATTGATTAGAAACTATGCTATTGTTGTACAGATGTTTTGTCAACACATTCATAAGAAAATTATATTCATTGAACATTAAGTATGTTCTTTGGTTTTATGAAATACTTTTACTATATGTGTCCGTTCTTGTATTTTAGTTTATTATTGACAAAATTAGTCTCAATATAGTTAATAAAAAAAAAAGACGTGTGGCACTCGGGGACTGCCGCGGTAAAGCTATTGCATGCTATGCCTTCAAGCCACACCTCCGCGCCCGTCGGAGTGGGGAGCGTGAGGTTTTTCGTTACGGAATTTCTGGATTCGGTCCCCGCGCTCAAGGCCCGCGATAGAAGCTATGCAATACCTTAAAAATTCCAAAACAACACTCTTGATAACATAACTATAACATACTTGAATAGTTATTATATTTACTTAACTAAACAAAAACAATGCAGATTCCAAATTCATACCATGTCTTTCTTTTGTTTTAGTCTCTTTGTAAAGATAATTTATCATTGACTCAGCAATTTAATCCAAATTAGCTTGATTCATTTTTTAAATTATTGACCCTAATTACACATTATTAAGAAAGAAAGAAAGAAAATTGTGTTACTATAACAGCTAAACCTGTAGCCTGTCTGTACCTACCCTTATCCAATTTTTTTTTGTTATAAAATCTTATTATATTTTATAAAATTTGAGTAGGTAGTGTTCAAGTTAGTTTATCTTTTGGAGAGGAAAGATTAAAATAACACTTAGTGTTGTTAATCAGTAAGACTATAAAATGAAGACCTTGAATGTCTATGGTGACATGTTTATATATAAAAGTACAACCTTGTGCCTTATCATAATTAACTGTGTTGAAGCTAAATGCATGCACATTTAGACCATTATTTTAAACATTGAAATGTATATTTAGTTCTGGCAATACTATCTGATAAAACTATGATTTTTGTTTGGAAAATTTTGGTATGAATTTATGTAAAATATTTAAAACTAGGTGTGCCCCGCGGTTTCACTCACATTGCTCCGCTCCTGTTGCGTGATGATATACAGGGTGTCCCAAAAAGTAGTGATGAACGAAAGCTGGGAGGTAGAGGACCTAGAGTGCTATCCGAATCACACCCATGTATGTTATGCGATTTTTCGTATTTTCGGAGTAATGACGTTTTTTTTTTAATTTTTCAGCTATCGCCGAGTACGATGATATTTTCACTCATGGTGACGTCAATTATTGCGGAAGATGCTTGATTTTTTTTTGTGTGCTAAGCTGAAAGATAGGTCAATTCAGTATGGTAACATTTATTATCGTTAGATCTTCGAATGGAATAAAAAAAAGAATTAAATGCCAAGAAAGATAAAATTATCCAGTATGTTCACAACTTCAAGGGCCCATAAAAAAATAAAATCACATAAAAAAAGTTTTCCATTTGGCTTTTAAAAACTTGCTCTGTCTATCAGGTAGCTACCCCAAAAATTTCATTTTATTATTCAGAAGGCTTCAATCGAAAAATTGAAATCTAATGTGGTAAGTGCAAAAATTTTATTAACATGATGATCATTAAAACCAATAAATAGGTGTTTAATTACCAGAAATTTTTAAAATAACCCCGCTGTCGCTCAATGCAAGTGCGACATCACCTTAAAAAGTTATCTTTTAAATGTCTGAATGCCCTTTTATCATTTTTAATGGTTTCTTCTGCTATTATGAATTTCGGGGTTATTTCGTCCAAATTGTGGCATTCTTTCAAGTAGCCGAGGTCTTTTTAGTATCCCCATTGAAACAATTCATTGGTGTTTAGGTCGAGGGACCGTGGAGTCCAGGATTTAAGGCAGGCGTCACCGGCGCATGCGCAGGCTGCAACAACCTATCCATCTTTCAGGGTATCTTTGCCCTTTAGCCTGGTCCCCGGACATAAACCCTATTAATTTTTTTCCGTGGGGATACTACAAAGACAAGAGACTGCCACAATTTGGACGAAATAACCCCGAAATTCATAGTAGCAGAAGAAACCATTAAAAATGATAAAAGGGCATTCAGACATTTAAAAGACAACTTTTTACGGTGATGTCGCACTTGCACTGAGCAACAGCGGGGTCATTTTAAAAATTTCTGGTAATTAAACACCTTGTTATTGGTTTTAATTTGTTTTTATTAATCATCATGTTAATTATTGAATTAACATGATGATTAATAAATTCAATTTTTTCACTTTCATTTAGATTTCAGTTTTTCGATTGAAGCCTTCTGAATAATAAAATGAAATTTTCAGGGTGAGGCTGAGAGATAGAACAAGTTTTTAAAAGCCAAACGGAAAACTTTTTTTGTGTGATTTTATTTTTTACGGGCCCTTGAAGTGGTGAACATACTGGGTAATTTTATCTTTCTTGGCATTTAATTCTTTTTTTTATTCCATTCAAAGATCTAACGATAGTAAATGTTACCATACTGAATTGGCCTATCTTTCAGCTTAGAACACAAAAAAAATCAAGCATCTTCCGCAATAATTGACGTCACCATGAGTGAAAATATCATCGTACTCGGCGATAGCTGAAAAATTGAAAAAAAACCGGCCAAGTGCGAGTCGGACTCGCGCACCGAGGGTTCCGTAAAAACCTGCAAGGTTTACAAAGT
The DNA here is from genome assembly GCA_907164665.1 of Colias nastes. Lineage (NCBI taxonomy): Eukaryota > Metazoa > Arthropoda > Insecta > Lepidoptera > Pieridae > Colias > Colias nastes. The sequence continues at coordinate 17,370 of CAJQZM010030138.1, read as the reverse complement.
TCGTTCATTACGACAATCGAGTCACGCGTTCACGAGGAAAAAAGTAATAAGTTTATATTTATTAAAAAATAAATATATATTTTGTAATGTAACTAAAAATTTAAGGTTTTCGGAATTTTTCCTTTATGTGTGCTATAAAACGTTGCTTCATGCCAAATTTCAAGATTCTAGATCGACTGGAAGTACCCTTTAGGTTTTGATTCCCTTGCGAGTACTTGCGAGTTTCAAAATATGCAGCTTAAATTGCTGTTTCTTTTGATTGCGTTGACATAGAAGTTTGATTTTATTACAGCTTAAAGGTATTATAGACCTGAGTATTTGGTATGAATTTCAATTTAATACCTCTACGCGTTTATGAGGAAATGGGTAGTAAGTTTAAAATTATTAAAAAAAATATATATTATGTGATGTAACTAAAAATTTATGGTTTTCGTAATTTTTCCTTTATCTATACTATAAGACGTTGCTTCGTACCAAATTTCAAGATTCTGAGTTCACGGGAAGCACCCTGTAGGTTTTGATTCCCTTGCAAGTGTCGAAAATTTGCGGCATAAACGGCTGTATCTTTTGATTGCGTTGGCTTAGAAGTTTGATTTTTTCACAGCTTCAAGGGACAGTAGACCTGAGTAATTGATATAAATTTCAGCTTCATACCTCTACGCGTTCCTGAGAAAAAGGGTCTTGACAGACGGACGGACGGACGGACGGACGGACAGACGGACAACAAAGTGATCCTATAAGGGTTCCGTTTTTTCCTTTTGAGGTACGGAACCCTAAAAACGTCATAACTCCGAAAATACGAAAAATCGCATAACATACATGGGGGTGATTCGGATAGCCCTCTAGGTCCTCTACCTTCCAACTTTCGTTCATCACTACTTTTTGGGACACCCTGTATAGCGTATAGCCTTCCTCGAAAAATGAGCTATCTAACACCGAAAGAATTTTTTCAAATCGGACCTGAGTTTAGCGCGTCAAACAAACAAACAAGCTTAGGTACTTATGGATCTAGGTAGAAAAATAAATTAAACCAAATACCTAACTACAGAGTTGTATCAGGTCAGAACTCAGAATCTAAAATTATAGAACTATATTTAGTTCATGCTTATTTTTAGTTCAGTAAATGTAAAATATTTGGGTTAACCAAAATAACAATTTTATAGAATTCTGTATTAAAAAAGTAGAACTATTATTTTTAAATCATGACTCATTATTTTGTTGATCTAGTTATCAGTTGTTTTTATTTAATAAAAACTGATGCAATAATGTAAATAATGCATAATTATACTTACCAATATATTTATTACTATCAATAAGTAAAGGGTAAACATACAAAATTGATAACAGTAAAGAGAAATGGGACCTCAATGATGTCATCCATGCAATGAGAGGATGGAATATATACAATTGTTTTATCAATAATGCTTTATCTATTAACTATTTCATCCATATTCATTTTGCACATAAGAAATATGAAGAGGATCAAATTATAAATGTTCTATTAAAATAGCAATAAACAATATAATGTGTGAAAAGTTTGAATGAAAATTGCTACAAATTGAGAACATCTGCGTTTTTTAGGAATGTCGGTTGATTATGTTAAGTCAATGAGACAAATTTAGTCACATCAAGACACATAAATATGAAAAAGCTGAAGAGTTTGTGTATTTGCTGAATACACATTAACAACATTAGGATCTACTGGTTCAAATAGAAAAAATGTTTCTGTGTTGAATAACATAAGCTATCCATATATTATGACATCGCATTTTCTCCTCGAATGCCGCTTGCGAATCGCGGGTGTGCTAATCTTGTACGCGCTAATATCAGGAACTAAGTTAAAGAGTTGAAAAATATATTGTTGTATTCGACAGCCCATTCATCGAAGAACGCTGTGGCTATAGTCTACAGCTATGTGTTCATAAATCGTTTTTTTGTTCAATTAATACGGTCATCACCGCAGGGCAAAACTAGTGACTAATGGTAACTGATCTTCCAAGGGGCCAGCTTCCCACGCGCGAGCCGTGACGTTCTACACGGCTGGACTTGTCACGCACCGATGGGTTGCAGTTGCGACGCCTGATCGTGACATTCGGGGTGTTGGGTTACTATTTACACACACACACACACACACACACACACACACACACGTTATGTATATGCCTGTTTTCTTTTTCTATGGAAGATCAAGCAAAGGAGGAGGAAGGCCTCGTAATGTTAAATGGTCGCACTGTCCACGATCCGGCATGCTCCCAATTGACATTCGGGGGTTCGGTTTGCTGTTAGGGGGAAGAGGGGAGGGTCTTGTATGTATGTGTGCGTTTGAAGAAGTCCTTTTTCTATGGTAGAAGAAAATGGGGCAAATATTTGCGTGATGAACATAGATGTTTGCTCTTTCTGGTTGTTAAGATTTCCATAACACAAGCGAAAGCTTAGTATGTGATCAGATCGTGCCGTGTGTGAAAATTGTCCTGAAATATATATTTATTTATGGCAGAAGAAGGTAGAGTAAGTAAAGGAGGAGGTTTGCCATCTAATGCGAGATGCGAAGCCTGAACTTTCTGGGTATCGGGTATTAGAGAGGGGAGTTTGTTGAACGTATGTGTGTGTATTGGAAGAAGAGGGATGTGTGTGTGTATGTAAGTGGTTCAGCTTTTTCTTCTGGTAGAAAAAGTACGAAAGCGGTGATTGTTTGCAGAAAACGAAACATGGTCAATACTTCTAGAATAGTGCTCATTTTAGTAAAGGAAACGAAGTATACAGTCACAATGGCTATGGTGTGTGCTAGTTGTACCTATGTATGCGTGTGTGTATGATTGAAGGAATAAACATAGTCGATATTGAAGTAGAAAAGTAATGTAATGTTTTGTTTATCTTACGTTTCAAATAAAGTTAGTTACAAATTACGTATGAAAATGTAGGCCAAAAAGTGCTAAATAGGCTATTAGTGACGTTATCAGCATGTCGTGGTTGTTAAAGTAGTATTTATTACAAATAAAATATTCAAGGCTGAATCATTGTGCGGTAAATTCGTATGTGCCTAAGTAAATAAAAACCAAATACGCTGTTACGAGCGTAGTGTACTTAAATCTATACTTAATATTATAATCTATACTTAATAATTAATATTATAAAGCTGAAGAGTTTGTTTGTTTGAACGCGCTCATCTCAGGTCCGATTTGAAAAATTCTTTCGTTGTTAGATAGTCCCCCATTTGTCGAGGAAGCTTATATTCTATATATCATCAGTCATCACCTTAAGACCAACAGGAGCGGAGCAATACGGGTGAAACCGCGGGGCACATCTAGTTCAGACTAAAATAAACATCGAACATTTACGTTACTGTTAATTAACCGCTAAAAATTAACACCACGGAAGTATGATCACCATAATAATTAATAACAACACGGCGTTAACTTGTCGCGAAATTAGAAACTCAAGTGAAAGCGTTCAAACGTGACAAATCGATTTTTTTTGTATGTATGGTAGGTAGGTGTAGCTTGTCATGCTTGCTCGTTAAAACTAATATGGTATACTTTTCTCTTGACCTTTATTACTTATTAGTTCGAGATGTAACAAGATGGTTTGATCTATACGTGTTTTCTTATTTTTAACGCGCTTATATTAGCTTCACCTATATATTTTTGAGTGATAGACTCCTTGATTCGATTAAGGATTATCCACTTTAAACGGGCATATTTAATTGATGACATTTTTGACATGGGCCTGTAGTACCTACGTAGTACGTACCTATATAAGATAATTATAAATTGTGTGAATTCATTATGATTTTGCCTTTAGGCTGTAAATAGATGGCCATATTTTGTTCCCACTGCAGGGACACAGGTCTCCTATGAGAATGGACTATAATCCGCCACGCTGGCCACGTGCAGATTGGTAAATGTCAGATGTCGTCGAACTTTTAGTTCTTATACGTGATTCTGTTCCGGTTGCCTCATGATTATTTCCTTCATAAATTAGAGCTGGGTAATGAAGATAACGTGCAGATAAATTGAATCTATTCAATTTTCTATGGTCATCTTAGAATCAAATCGATCTCTTAAGTTTAAAATGGAAGTCAGAGGTGTTAGCCGTCAAGCCACATAATGTGCAGTTTAGCACTTTAAAGTTACTTTTAAAACCCCGTATTCATGGTAAAAATTATGTATGTTATATAAGTTGCATCAACTTGTTCAGGAGTCGCTCTTTATGTATTGTTTTAATTACTTTTAAGCCCCGTATTCATGGTAAGCAATTAAAATGTTAAAATAAGTTGCATCAACATGTTGAAGAATTGCTTTCAACATGTTGCTGGCAATATTGCGTATTTCACAGGTGATAATGCGTGTTAAAATGTTCTCAGCGTCAACAAAGTTTCAACCATGAATCTTTAACATCATATCTAATGTAATTTTGATTTTTGAAATACCTATAAACATAAAAATTAACGCAATACATAGTACTTTAGAAGCAATATTGTTGATCAATTGTTGCCCCACAAATGTTTACCATGAATAAGAGGCTTTAACATCATATATTTAACTTATCATCATCAGCCCATGATTTTCCCACTGCTGGGACTACGGGACTATCCTCCCGTAAAGTATCAGGCCATAATCCACCACGCTGGCCAAGTGCGGGTTTGCAGATATGTCGTCGAACTTTTGCTTTTTCGACATGTCTGTTTCCCCAGGATTTTTTGCTTTCACTGTTTAACTTATAAATTTTAATAATTAATTATACAAAAAAATGCATGTCATACTACTTAAGAATGTAAAGAATGTACGAAAAATTGTACAGGGATGTGTAAACATTATTCACAAACAGTTAGAATAGTAACCGTTTCAATGACAATGAGGCGTAACTTGGTCGTTCCCACCAACTGTGTCACACGTAGTCTGTTATAACTACAGTAAGATGAATGATTTGTTTGTTTAAACATTTCCGATGCATAGTATTTTTATAAGATTTCCGAAAGAAGAAGTGACGATTTTCGAGTGTGTTAACTAGTAAATATGCTTGTATGTTTTTATACTGTGTGGATCAGGTACCTAGATAGTAAAATTGGACTGTGCTTTAAAGTTTTTTGTTTATGGTTCCCTTTTCTTTGATTTTACGCCAGTAATCGGTGGTAAATGTTAAAAATAAGTAAAGACGATTCGAAAGTGCTTCTAACAGAAGTCTCATTGAATAAATAAATGTTTGATTTTGAGTTACCTACCTAGTGAATTTGATAAATCTTTACGTGATCATCCTCTCAATGCCTCTCCTTAAAAAGTAAACGTCAGAATATTTAAAAAATGAATAATATAAATCGTGCTTTAAACCCGTTATTTTATGAATGCTTAGAAATCGATCATAATCACAAGTCTAATCGGAAGAATTACCTAGTAACTGCTGCGCCGGAAGTGAAAATTTCCACCGATTACGAAAGCGCACTGGCGCAATGGTTGATTAATGGCGAATGCTATCCCAAGGAACGGGTTCGGTGAATGTTAGAATAAATAAAAGCCTTGAGAATCCGGTTTTATATCCTGTGTAAGACACGGTGTGGTAACACGGTGTTGAATAAAAGTCCAAATGGTAAATAAGGTGGAAATAGGGTACTAGCTTTCCGCCCGCGGCTTCGTCCACGTATTCAAAGAAAAAACCCGCATAGTTCCCGTTCCCGTGAGATTTCCGGGATAAAACCTACCATATGGGTTAATCCAAGTTACCCTCTATATGTGTGCTAAATTCCATTGTAATCGGTTCAGTAGTATTTGCGTGAAAGAGTAACAAACATACACATACACATCCATCCTCACAAACTTTCGCATTTATATGAGTAGCAGGATAGGATAGGATAGGATATTCTACTCCTGTTTGTCAGAACATAAGAAAGAATACTTACTATAATTATATTATACTAGCTTACCGCCCGCGGCTTCGCCCGCTTGGTCTAAAACCTAATAAATTATAAACTAAAACCTTCCTCTTAATCACTCTATCTATTAAAAAAACCGCATCAAAATCCGTTGCGTAGTTTTAAAGATTTAAGCATACAAAGGGACATAGGGACAGAGAAAGCGACTTTGTTTTATACTATGTAGTGATTTGGCCATAGTTATGGAATACAGAGTAACGACAGAAAGTGTAGAAAGAGTATAAATACAACACCTACAAGTATACGCTATACCTATTATTAGATAGGTAGGTAATTATCAGAATTAGGTATATTACAAATCGTGTTAATGTTAAGGGAAGAAATAATAGTAAAAGGCAAGTAGATAGATACAATATTTTTTTGTTTATAAAATCTTGTTTTGACTTAAGTGAAATATTTACAAATAAGTATAACTTTCTAGGTTTATCCTATAAAAAGTATACACATAAGAAATCTAATTGCTATCCTCCTGCTTTTAAAATAGCTCCAGAAAAGTCTACAATCGCTTGCGATACATAATTTTGCGTTTATCTTAAAGTCTCGTAAAGTTCAAAAAACTAATTATCAAGATACTTTACATATAATTTATGCAAAAGCTATAATACCCAATGTTTTTGTCCAAAAAGATGGCAACCCAATATGTGGAAATATCAGTATCGCTATAGACCTTGAAATCAGGTTTCACCTCCCGTCTGTAAGTGCTGATGCGTAAAAAATTGTTATTTAATGTTTGTTTCTATTCATTATTCAGTTTGGAAGAAAAATAATTGTTTGTATTGATGCGTTGTAAGTTCTTAATGATAATTATTTGTCTTTAGCAAAAATAATTATTGCTAGTTATTGATGGGTTGGTCTTGATGATAGTAATTGATCTATAGCAAAGATGGTACTGTCTTAAGGTTAGAAATTATGGTTCGATAGATTTCTAGCTATCTCGGGGATAAATTTTAGGTGTATTATCCAGTCTATCGTTAAATGGTTTAATATTGATACGGGAAGAAGGGTATTAGGAAATACTTAAGAGGAAATAATGCAAACAGCTGAATAAATTTGGATGCGATTTTGCTATGCATATCTTAGTATACTTCAACATGGGGTAAATGTTTAACATATAGTAGTTTTATGGAAGACTTTTGTTTAGTCTATCATGTGATGGTCATAGACAAGTGGGTTATAGATGGGATTAGGAAGAAATAACCAAAACTGCTGAGCAAATTTTAATAGCATTTTACATACTGATAGTAGTATCTAGTATCTATATCTAAGTAGTTATTATTGTGGAGGATTCTAACCTCAAGAATAACAGGTGTCTGCAGGTAATAAAATGACACACAGTAGACTTATCTTTTTAATCTGAAACCTGATTCACGTTACATAGTAATCGTGTTTAATCGATACAAATCGTAAAATTATCGGATATCGGCCTGTATTATTATCTGTATTACACAATGAGTAGAAATGAAAATATAGAAACTTTATCAGGGTAGTTAGATTAGGTGTATAATTAATCTGCTGATGATTTGGTACGGTTTTTAAGTCTGGACAGGCTTCGTATGAGATAATAATCACTACATAGTATAAAACAAAGTCGCTTTCTCTGTCCCTATGTCCCTTTGTACGCTTAAATCTTTGAAACTACGCAACGGATTTTGATGCGGTTTTTTTTAATAGATAGAGTGATTCAAGAGGAAGGTTTATATGTATAATAACATCCATCAAATAGTGGAGAAGTACTGTTATTTTTGAGGTTTCTAATGTGATGTCGTAAAAAATTACATTTTTTCCGCTTACATTGCAAACGCAGGCTGAACCCTACGAGTTTTATCAAAATAATGTACTAAGTATTATACACATTGAAAAGGTCTACAGAAAAGTCAGCGGTGGTATATGTCTATCTCTTATGGATAACCCACAATAACTTTTTTTTGTCATTTACTTTTTACGACAAATAATGGCTAATTTTCGAAGCGATTTTAACCAATACAGCATTAATCTTTAACCAATTAAATACCTTGAATACATTCTTCAGTTAATATAGATCTATATGGCCCTTTACACCGTATGATTTAAGTGAATATTTTCGAAGATATTACAGATTTAAAAATTGCGGGACGTAGCGTTTGCGGCGGCACCGGCCGGCCGCCCGGCTATATATTTTATACCCGTGCGAAGCCGGAGCGGGCCGCTATGTTTTTATGTGGTTTTTATATACAACGTTCACAGTTTTTCTGTAGTGTATTTAGTATCAGCATTGCACCCGTGCGAAGCCGGGGCGGGTCGCTAGTTAATATATAATTCATTAACAAAAAAAGTTTATCTCATGAAATTATTGTATTGTCACCGATCCTTGATAAGTGTACAAAGTTTGAATTAAATCTGTCCGTTTAAAGTGGGTCAAAAACGAGTTCAAAGGAGTCGGTTACATACAAACATACAGGTGAAGCTAATATACGCGTGCTAAAAATTATGCTTTATTCTTTGTTTGTCTGTGTGTCAAAATTTATCACAAAAACATCATAAATTATTGATCACTTTGTCTTAGACGTTTTTTGGTTTGTTTTTAAGAGTCCATATACAAAATTGCGCTGGACGAAAGCTAGTATTTTTACGTTTGAACGCGATCATCGTGTAGTCGAGTAGCAAAGGCTGCAGCGCTCAAAGTGGAAACATTATAGGACCTTATTATCTCGGTATCGTCTACTCCACCAATTCTAATCTAGTATCGTGGGCTTCCCGACTACTACGCGCGGGAAAAACGTACTTTAGTAATTTTGTGTCTGACGGAGCAGCGCAACACGTCCTACTCCCTAAAGCGCGGAGCGCGGTCTGCCGTAACAGCGTTTGCGCTCCCGTAACTATATAATCGAAAATTCTAGAGAACTTTAAATTATTCCATTACTTTCATAAATCATATAATATGTATTTTTTTGATTGCAAATTTTTAAGCATAAATCTATCATTTAATGTGTATTTTTTATTTTTTTTTTACTCTGTCGTATGTTTTAGAAATTCGACGCCAAATACACATAAAATTTCATCAAAGTAAGGCTATTTTAACTTAGATTTTCTTTGAATTTTTGAATAAAAGTACTTAAATTGCCTCGAACATATTTTAGGATGTCTCAGTGTCTTTACTGTTGTATATTTTATAAGAAAACTTCTTCTTTTAAATTCCGTGTAAACTACAAAGACACGAACGTCCCGCATGGAAAAAATTGAAACACGCCTCAGGTTATTGGCTATTAAACAAACTGGACAATGAAAATCAATAAATTTAAGATATTATAACACATTGTTACTAATTTAGTTTTTTTTTAAACGAGCTCCTAAAGAATTACAGAAACAAGTCAAAATCACTCTAAAATCGATACGGACTCTTAAGCCTAGCTTCTGTTATAAATTATTGAGATAATGATCAAAATGCATTCATTTTCAAACACTAATTGAAATAAACAGTACAATGTTTTTCTAGTTTAACTTAAAATCCCGTTAATACTAATAATGTGTAAAAACATCAATTTAATCGTTTATTTTGTACAACATTCCTTTTAAGGGTATGTGGGATCCATATGAACGGCATTGGATGCGCACCTGTTCAATAAATACCATTTACTACTATTAGTAGTTTTTAGTAGCTTTTCTGTGAGAAATAGTAGTTGTGGAACTTGTTAGTTATTTATGTGTTTCGATTGTGTATAGAAAAAGTGGAATAGTCTTGTTTATAGAGTTTATATTCAAGGTCAAGGTCTTTTGGAGTTGTGTGAAAATAGATGTTGGACCTGTTATAATACATTTTGTATAAGAAGTATTATAAATAGCTTTTAGCGCTCTATACATCTCTGATAATTATTAGATTATGGATATGATTATGGGTTGAAATGTTTAATATGATAAAACGAATAAATTTCATACAAAGCGGTTAAATAGGTAGGTATTATACAGAATTATACTGTAAAATAGCTGGGAGTATGAACTTACAATATGATACTTTTGAAACTGTTGATAGCTCTTAATCTTGAAATTGAAAATTGAATTAAAAATAGTAAAAAAGCCCAACGGTTTCCGCCTCCTGAGATAGAAAAAAGGCTTTGTCAGTCAGGAATAAAAGAGCTTTCTGCTCGAAAGATTAACTAAAAAAGGTTAAGCAGTTTTAGTGAACAAATGCTTAACAAACAAACGAACGAATTAATTAATAAATAACTTTAATATAAAAATAAAACACCCCTTATCTTGTCCTATTTTATTAAGAACATTATTAACCACAGAAAGATTATAAAATACAATGAAAATCACGTTACATCTCGTGTTACGAAACTAAGGAAGTTGGGTTACGCTAAGTTAGTTCCGCTAGTCATCACTTTTTGTGCAGTTGGGTAATGTCTGTGGTGGTGGTATATAAGTATGTAGGTATGTAGTGTAAATATATGTAATGAATTTTTTCCAACTAATATTATAAATGCGAAAGATTATTTGGATAGTTAGCCTGTACATATATTATATAGAGTGTGGAAATTTTCGATGGGCTCTGGAGGGAAATATTAGTATTTTCTAAATATGTTTAGAACATTAAAATAATTGAGGTTGAACTTAAAATGTACGGGGTGTGCGATTTTTTTGCACCCGAGTGTAGGTTCATCATAAAAACACATGGAGTATAGAAATACTTAAAACATAGGAATTAGGAATTCATGATTAAATCGTATTTTAAATTTTTAAACGGATAAAATCAAAAAGAAGACAATCACTAATATTGTTCTCATACTACACAAAGACCGAAGACGTACCTATATTAGTAATAATAAAAATAAATATGGGGTGTCTATAAATATACCATTTAATACTAAACATATGGGTTTTAAGAGGGAAGTAGACTATAAATAGAATGAAGATTCATTGTTACGATATCTATAGCCCTATAGGTAGGTACCTATACATAATAGAAGTATGCTAATGCTATTTATAAAACAATTTCATATTTCATAAGTTTAGCGTTTATAACTCAAAAACTGCCGAACCTTATTTGATTGGTTTGTTGTTTTTGTCTCCGTATGTATAAGAAATAAAAACTACGATTAAAGCACTTATGGGAAAAAATGGAATGTACTGAAACGTTCAGTAATGTGTTAAGTGTGTGAAGGGATAGATGTTTGTTTCTCATTATCGTTAAAAACCGTTAATCTGATTGAGATGAAATTGATCACAGAGATAGATTATAAATGAAGCCTGTAAACGACGGTAAGATCAAAAAAGTTTGGAAAATCCAAAAGTGCACGACTCATAATGCTCATTTAATTATGAAATATAAAAAAAAAAAAAAAATATATATAGATATACTTACAGTCTTGTAGTTTTCGTTTTTTATTTTATTAATTGCAATTAAACGACACTGAATTAATTAATCATTCGCATTCAGTGACCTACAATCGTCGATTAGAATATTTAAAAAAAAAATTTAACTCAAATGATGGATTTTTTCACAAGTTATAGTGTTTTCAGGTTTCACACATGACGGACAGGAAAATTTTTTGACCTATTTCGGTGTTTTTTTCCAATTCTATTGAAGTAAATCAATTTTTAAAAAGTATGGGATTAATCTCCATTAAATTATCTCGACAATAGTATGCAAAATATCTTGATTCCGTGAACTAACAAGGCTATAATAATAAGAATAGCTGCAAAAATGAGGCGAAAAAAATTTTTCGATCGTAAAGCACTCTCTGATGCTTCGCATCATGAGTCGTGCAATAGTCTCGGTTAGAACGTTGATATAATGAATAATATGTAATGACGATTCGAAAGTGCTGCTAAAAGAAGTCTAATTGAATAACTAAATGTTTGAGTTTGAGTTTGATATTTTTATACGGGTAACATGCCAAAGCAAAAGTGGGCTGAATCTATGTAGGTTGCGGTGTGTATTTTTAAATTAAAGAATATTCAACAGCTAGCTGCGTGATTCCTCATAAGTCGATAGGTACTTATGTCTTTAAAAAATAGTACCTACTAACTATATAGAATAGAATTGTATTCTTATAGTAGTATTTTTTTTTAATCGTAACTATCTAAGTATAATATTTACTATACAAGTCTTACAAGTATCTTATAGGTATTTTATCTATTGTTAACATGAGTATCTATCAATAAGTTTTAGTTCCACTTAAACAAACTAGTAAACTAGGTATAAATTAATTGTTACTTACGTAAAGGATTATTATCAATTTTCTATTGATTACGTAAATAGTCTGGACTCTAGACTAACAATAACTATCTCTTCGCTATATAAACGTGTTTTCAATTTCTTGGTAAAGAGTAGGTAACTACCTACGATTAAATAAAAAAAAAAAAAACTAATAAAGCTCGTCGATAGTCAAAATTACACTTTGAAGAAGAAAAATTACTTGTTACTTGCTTAACTTGGGGAATATAATATTATATTGGCTTCTGTAACTCTAAACAAGTCTACCTAGTTCATACTAACTAACTAAATTATTAATAATGAAGATAGAATTAATTGACAAGTTTTTTTTGCCAAAAAATACGAATAAAATGGACAAATAGGCGGCCAAATATCTGTAAGAACTTACTATGCCTCTTTAAAGCAAAAAATATTAACCTAACAATAACTACATAAAATTAACGATTATTCACAGTCAGCTGTGCACAAAGATCCCAGTGACCCCTAGATCTAATTGGTCTAAAGATAGCTCCTAATGAAGCGACTAGAACGTCATAGGTCATCTTGCATAGGAAATGTGTATAAACTGTTTTTGTGTAACAAAATAGATCATAGATATATTATATAGTTACTAGAGTTACTTTATGAATGTTATTTCAATAGCTTAATTATGTACATACTAGCTGTGCCCTGCGGTTTTACCCGCAGGGCTCCACTCCTGTTGGTCTTATCGTGATGATATATAGCCTATAGCCTTCCTCGATAAATGGACTATTTAACACCGAAAGAATTTTTTCAAATCGGACCAGTAGTTCCTGAGATTAGCGCGTTCAAACAAACAAACAAACAAACTCTTCAGCTTTACCTATATATTACTTAGTAGGTATAGATTTCACAAAACTATAATATTGAAATCGAGATAGAACTGCCTATTTTTTGGGCATTTGGTAGCGTATTGTTAAACCTTTTTGAAATCGAACAAATATTTTTAGTTAATTCTTAATTCTTATGAACTTTATCAAGTTACGTGACTAATTAAAATATGTTAAAGTTAATTTAACGCAGTTAAAGTGAGATCGTTCTAAAACTCATCTTTAATTATATTAATTACTTCGTCCTTGTACGCGTTTCACTGTGTTCTCAATTTCACACAATAAGGTTCAGTAGTTTCCGCCTAATAGATATTATTCATTAAAAGAGACTATCAAACTATCCATATCTCTATTTATCCATCCTTATAATGTTCTACAGAATATAATGGGTATATAAAAGAAGTATATAAATAATAAATTTCTTTGCCTTCGGTATTTTGGTGTTAGGTATATTGTATTTTCCGGTTTGAAGGACCATTCCTCTCTTATAATGGTGATAATTATGAACCTACTAAGTAGTCAAAGCTTCAATTACCTTTGCAATGATATATGTTTCACAATTTACCGTAGTAAAAAGAATCCTATGTCACTCTTTTGGCTGTACTATGGACACAAAAAACATTGTAAAATTATTCCCTTGCGACGTGAAAGAAGAGCAAACTAGCGCATTTATAATATTAATAAATACTATACTTCTGAAAGGTCATGTATGTAGCTATGTACAATTGTTTTCTTTCCTAGTGGATGCACTTCCTATTTCCGTAGATAAATACGGGTCAGGATATGTATTATCATGATGTTAGTGTGTCGTTGATAGTAATAACAAATAAATAGTGTTGACAAAAACATAGACATAATAAATAATATTCAGAAAAACATAGTGAAATATAGTGTTCTTGTGTTTGATTTTACGCGAGTATTATACATTTAGAAATTAAAAATTTTAACGGCTGGAAAGTGTGTGGAACGTCATGATAATAATATAATGAACTAACTTTCTGCTCGCGGCTTGGCCCGCGTTTTCAAATAAAAACCCGCATAGTTCCCGTTCCCGTGGTATATCCGGGATAAAACCTATCCTATGTGTTAATCGAAGTTACCCTCTATATAAAAAAATAATGTATGTGTCTATATGTGTGCTTAATTTCATTGTAATCGGTTCAGTAGTACTTGCGTGAAAGAGTAAAAAACATACACACCTACACATACACATACATCCATCCTCACAAACTTTTGCATTAACAATATTAGTAGGATAGGAAAAATCGCGTTTAAAATCTGTTAAAATCTGTAATTTCGAAATAGTGAAATATGTTTGTTGTTATGTAGCTCTAAATATTGTATCAAACAATGAATTGATTTGGGTGATTGGCTTTTTATTGGTTGCGTCATGTATGAGAGGTATTAATTTAAGAAAATTTAAAACAATAGGCGTTTCGGTTTGTCGTAATTTAGTTTGTGGTTATTTCGGTTTTGTCTAGAATTCGGCAGGTTAAAGGTTTTTCCATTGGTTATAATATATTTCCTTAGCATATTTCTTAAGTCGAGATGATATGAAATGATTTTATTTTACTTATGAACGAAATTTCTATTAAACAACGTTAACGTTAAATTTATAATATTAAATGTGAAAACATAATTTCAGTTAGACTTGTAATTCCACATCTAAGTAACTCGTAAGTAATATGTTGTACTACTAGCGCCCTCTATCAGAAATAACAGTATCTAAAGTCACGAAATGTGCTTATATTTAAAAGTGATTTCCGTTATTGTCAACCGACTTCAAAAAAGTAGGAGGTTCTTAATTTATCTGTATTATTCTTTGGGCTTGTTGGAACCGATTTTGATATTTTTTTTATTTGAAAGCTCATGCCTTCCACGTGATTCCTTTTAAATTTTATTTAGTTCTGGCAATTGTTGTTAAAAAAATATATTTTTATCTACCTATAGGTAAAAGGGCGTGCCAATCAAGCTGCTAGTGTGCAAATAAAATGACAATAAAATAAAATTTCGCAACTTTATGCAGATATTAAGTAGGTTAAATTTCAGACGGGCTGTATGACACGTGACAATAGTTTATATGTTTCATGTTATCGTTGTTACTCATAATGTGACGCACGCTTATCGGTCATTTACTGTAATGGGGATATTGAATTTGTATGTATGTATGGGTGGAAGATAAATTTTTTGTTTTTTTTTTTTTTATAATTTACATTTTCAAGTCAAGTCAAAGGTGTTTATTTTTCGTATTTAAAAGTTTTGACTTGCTTGCATTGTTTACAGTAATTATACTCAATAGGTTAAAAACTATAATTAAGTTATAAATTCAATGCCTACCTTACATTTATACTTACTCGCGTTTTTTAATTTTCTATGAGGGTTTCGCCGATACGATACCGATACCGATACTCTTATAAAAATATCGGCGATACCGATACCGATACCGATACGCTTAATGTGAATTAAAAAATGAAGGTATGATAAATAAATCACAAGTCAGATTTTTCTTTTATTAATATAAAAAGTAGAGACATAGGTTAATAATAAGGCAATTAAAAATTTTAGTAATTAAAATTAAAATTGATAAGATTTTTGTTTAAAAAACAAAGTAATCTTAAGTTTTGCGGAGAAAGGCGATTTCGCAAGTCTGTTTGAATATCTGGAAAATAGTCTCTCAGATGAAACAGAACTCATTTGGAAACTAAAGTACTTTTGCGCAATTTTTTTCAAGTTTGGGTATAAAACGTCATTGCGCCAGAAAACGAATGGATCTGCATCTCTCGATATATTGGGACAACTCAACAACACACTCACAACTCGTCACTTTACCTCCCGTCACTTTAACTTGCGTCACTTTAACTCCCGCCACTTTCACTCGCGTCACTTTAACTCCCGTCACTTTAGCTCCCGTCACTTTAACTTCCGTCACTTTAGCTTCCGTCACTTTACCTCCCGCCACATTAACTCCCGTCACTTTACCTCCCGTCACTTTTGTCATTCGTTATTTTAAACTACATTTAAAGTTTCCCTTTATTATCTATAAGTATCTATTCCCTAAATCGAAATAATTTTGACTTTAACTTTCACTTTAACTTCAACTCCCGTCACTTTAATTCCCGTCACTTTAACTTGCGTCACTTTACCTCCCGTCACTTTAGCTTCCGTCACTTTACCTCCCGCCACATTAACTCCCGTCACTTTTGTCATTCGTTATTTTAAACTACATTTAAAGTTTCCCTTTATTATCTATAAGTTTCTATTCCCTAAATCGAAATAATTTTGACTAACTTTCACTTTAACTTTAACTCCCGTCACTAATTCCCGTCACTTTACCTCCCGTCACTTTAACTCGCGTCACTTTACCTCCCGTCACTTTACCTCTCGTCACCTAAACTTGCGTCACTTTAACTCCCGCCACTTTAACTCGCGTCACTTTACCTCCCGTCACTTCCTCCCGTCACTTTAACT